>JAQGAB010001973.1:0-13652 GCA_034696565.1 Isotomurus graminis
AACTCCCTTAGGAAGTGTGTACCTTGTCTTAAATCTTTTTTCGAACTCTTTCGCTCCGAAATTCGATTCATCATCAATCACCCGTGTCTTACGTCAATCTGAAGATGTCTAGACCAGTCAAGCCAAGGTCAGATATGTAAGAACGAGGAATAATATATCGAAGACGATTTCAAGAAATCTTTTTGATTATGTGAAAAACAAAGAGAAGTAAATGTGGAGAGAAAAGTTATCACAAAAAATGAACAATAGGGATAATAATACCAGCGTATATGGTGGTACTCTGTGTATAACATGTCGAACATTATTTAGGCAGAGTAACTTTATTGAGAGATGGAATAACCCTTTTAGTACAATAGTGAACAGTGAATAGGAACATTGGGATTGGGAGCTTACTTAGCGCTAAGTTAACCCTTTCATCAAAAATGGAATTCACGTATGAAGTTTTAGGTTTCCTGATGCGTCTATGTTTTCCTAAGAAATAAAACATCTGCCTAAGTCCTTCAAGCAGATTTCCTTCCAATCATTTTTTATCTTTATGTGTATATAAAGATAGGAAGTGGAAGAAAGGACACCTTTAAGACGAATTCAAGTTTAAGGATAAGGTTAAGGTTAAATCCCTTTAGACTTTGTATTTTGTAAGAATACTTTTAAGGCAGAAGATGGAAGCGAAAACGCTGGGAGTTGATATCAAAAGTACAAATACAAGAAATATATAGGGCAGTAGTAGGAAATCCAGTGTGCTCAGTGGCAATAAATAGAGAGGCTCTTGTTTGAGATGCATAATATCTCGAGGTTGTGAGATCGTGCATTAGTGTCAATGTTGTAATGTTACGTCACGACAGTGAGACACGATTTTAAGTTCAGCATGGGAATCTTCCCAGGCCGAGTAGTTGGCCAGAGACAAAAATTCTAAAACTTCATAAACTTGCATTTTTACTGAAGAAAAAGCCACAAGGGCAAACAGTTATTTTTTAAGGGACAAACACAAAACAGTTCTCGTGTTTCTAAAAAGAATTTCTTTAGAAAAATAAGAAATTGGAGAATGAAAGGGTTATGCAATGTCAGGGTTGGAAAGTATTTTTTGCTCATCTTTGCTTAACAAACATAAAGTGGAGCAACAGAATTTCCTCTAATATGAAAGATTTCCACACAGAATGTGGAATGAATCTAAGTTCATACTTGGTGAAGACTGATATCATTTTATCAGCAAAAATATTCTTTGTCCTTGTGAAATGGGGTGAATTGAAGTGTCCGTCTTAAATAGAATTCTCACACATTCGGCTATCGGGAAGAAAATACACGGGCAACAAGGGACATTAGAATTTATTAAACTCTATCCTTTGGCTACATGCAATGTGAACTCTTTTCTATTTCTTTAATGCTGTTGTTGACTGTACTTGGTTTACAACAAAAAACTAAAAGTTTGAGAAAGGGTTCAGATTCCCATAATACTTCGTAGGAAGGAAATAACTGTTGGAGAAAGAGTTTAATTCAATATCATTTGATATAAAAAATGACCCATTACTCATACACACTTCTTTTCTAATGCACGTTCACCTCACCTTTGCTTACTTTTGCCCTATACACTTCTTCTTTCTTGCAATCTCCCCACTACTTGCTTTGAATGAATGAGACACATAAAAAATTCTTGGGGACGCAAAATGACAATGCAATCCGTGTGGAAAAAGAGACATGTGGGGAACACCTTTCTTTTCCTCCCATAGAGGTTTAAAGTTTAAGGGAAAAGAAAATAATAATGACATATTTCGTGAAACTGAATGGGAATCAAATGAAATCAAAATAGGAGAGCATGTGTGGAAATGGTTTAAAATATATAAAATGGTAGCGGTGAGCCCGTTGATTAAAAAGTTATTATGATGGATACTACAAGTGCTAATGTGACTGGGGAAGAAATTATACAGAAATAATAAATAACTCGCAGGAAAGCAAGAAAAGAAACGACTACCCTATATTTTGAGTCAAAGGGTTTCTCTCAAGCTTTATTCATTTATCCATTTAAACTTTTATGGGAAAAGGGTTCAGGAGAGTCTAAAGAGAAATATTTTTGATAATAAAAAGAATATAAATCTCATCATCATTGCGATTCATTGTTGAGTGCCAATGTGTTTGTAGAGTGTAAAAGAGACTCAAATAGTAAATTGGGTTACATAGGGAAGTGTAATAAAAAGTATCCAGTTGCATTTTTCCCATTTACCACAGTCGACAAAGCGATTGATGCCGAAACATAAAGTATCATTTGTTTCCGTACATTTCACTCTTTCCCACAAAAAGACTCCCTGGATAGATTTTAAAAGACTTGTCAACGCCTTCAATTTATGAGTAATGAGTGTAATGAGTTAAAGTCTGATTCAGAGACTTTCCAGGTATTTCACTGCGCAACAACTTACTATCAAATAGAAACAAACCTTGGGAAGACCTACTCTTTGGTTTGTGAGAGAAGAGATGTCCATTATTTGAGCTTCCATTGCTTCCTCCATCCCGATGGTGAAGTGATCCCCCACCACTTAAGCTGTTAGCACCCCCATTACCCCCGTTTGAATTGGTAATGCCTCCTCCGTTCATTACAGAAGAGGGAGATCTCACAGGAGACCCTGCGGATGAGACCAAGGGCTGCTGCACAAGGGTATTTATGTTTGCAAAGTTAAGTGGGTGGTGGGATGAGTGTTGAAGGTGATTTCCCTTTGAATTGGAAGTCACACTGGACTGGCTACTTTGGGTGGAATGGTCGATATGATTGCTTAAAGGGTGGTGATGCGACCCTGCAGCGTTAACTGACTCCTGCATTGCTGCCAAAAGTCGGGCCATGTTCTCTGGAAGCATCATCTGTGGAAAATAGGCAATCACAAAATGTTTTAGAGTTCCTTAACAATCAGTTCTTGCTTGAATTAACACGTAATTGGAGTAGAGATTGGGAATGACTCTTGGAGCATCAGATCACACTTTTTGACTTAAAGATTCAGTTACACATTCAACCATGGTGGGCCAAGTTAGCTACTTAGACCATACGCCTCACTAATTAGTTAAAGAATTGATGTAAAAAATGCAGCATCTGGCTTTGTCTTTTTAGTTGCTTGGAAAGTTGGACAGCAGACAAGGAGACAAGGGGATTCCGTAAATTACAATTACACTAAATACATGTTTTCACTTTATTCTGTGGAGCCAGCGTATATTTAAAACATGGACTGGAGGAGCTCTGATTATCTTAATAGAGATCGCGTGGTTTTTCAGATGCATCGCTGAATTAAGTGGTGCGCAAGAAGGATGCAGTAGTTTTTCACGAGTTAGTAAAATAAAGGAATTTTGCGAGGATTATACACAAGAGCACAAGACATTCACTTGGAAAGACAAGTGGCCTTTGACATTTTGGTTAGTCTCATTGTCATCATTATTGTGTGAAAGGGATGTGAGAAAGACTGACGTGCCACATGGCTGGGAATTTTCTTTTTCTTGTGAGAGATGAAGTGAAAGATGAGTTGGGAAATAATTGGATATCGCATGATAGGGCAAAAGTGAGTGTTTTTGGGATCCTCATTTGCTGAACAAGAAGGGAAATTGTGTCGTACAAGATCAGGTCGTCCTGACTGAGTGCACAACAGTTTTTGCTCATCTCTTCTTGGGTTGTTGGAACTTGGAAGCTGCTGCGATATGACAAATGGATCGTCAGGTGCAGAATTCTGTGGTGGTTGGATGTATGGTGACACTCTTCGGCCTTCCCACTGCTCTGCTGTACAGATATATTGCAGCATAAGCATTGAAAAACCCCTAGAGAGATCCTCTTGATGAGACTATTATTATCCTACTGTGTCTATCTATATGATACACATGAACTTTGAGTTGAGACGATGAATGTTCAAGTGAATTAGCGAGATGAGAAAAGATCACAACATTCTTGGAGATGATTTTGGTTTGCAAAAAATAGAAAAGAGTCCCTCAAGAATGAGAAAGACAAGGCGAAAAAATAATGTCACCACTAGTCAGCTCATTATTATGAAAGGAGGTAATGGAAAAAGATCCACACACACTTGGAAATGAGTAAATACGAAACTCACTCACTTTTATAAATGAACTCAAAACAAGGATTTAGAAATTTTGAAAGAGACTAATTGTACCATTTCCTGAAGGAATCCATTTTGTCTCTTTCGCTCTTTTATTATATAAAATTTTGCGTGTTGCTTACGCGTGAGAGCTTGTGTACTTTCTAGCAAACTATTCTCTGTGTATAATAATTCTACTACACTGCCTCTGAGTTATATGAGAAAAAGCCAATGTACCAGAACTTGTTAAGTAAAATGTGATGTGTGTAGTGGATTTGTAGGGTTCTAATCTCTTGATGTAAACCACAGCGAAGAAGATCATTTATTACGAAGATATCGTGTTGACTAACGATCGCACAAGATAGTGTTTTAGCGTTGATCTAAATTCTAAGCACCTAATGATCGTATCGCTTTATAGAAGTAGTTAAATTCGTAGTGAAAGAGATTTTCAATGGGATGCGCGGATATTTAGCTGGATGAAAAAATGTATACAGAAATATTTGGATTATTTTGAATTGGACAGAGAAAAAAGGGAAAAGAAGCCCAGAAGGAGATTCTCTGTGAGAAATAAATCCTCATCAAAATTCTCCTTGTCAGAGTAAATCGCTGTTGAGAGAGCTGCCTGTGATAAGTGAATGGGAGAGCATCAAGAGACAAGTGACATAAGCCAGATACCCTCAACTAAAGGAAAAGTTCATTTCAATGGGAATGAGTGAATAAATAAACGACTTTGCGAATTTGTGGATTCAAATATTTCTAGGGATGTAAATCGTTTGATAATTAATTAGACTTGAGATGTGAATTGGGTTTTGGGATAGTAGAAAAGGAACATGAAAATTCTTGTATGTTTAAACCCAGCGTTTTCTAAGAATCGTAATACTAAAGTATCGGCAACTCAAAGCCATTTGCGTTGGGCTTCTCAAAGAAGAGTCGATTTTGTACCTTTAGGTGTTCTAAAAATGATCATTTTGTTGCGTAAAAAATCTGTAAGGTTGAAGTAAAAAGAGTGAATAATGGAATACTCATTTGCATATAATGGACTCTGGTATTATTGAGTTGATATCGTGGCCATCAGGCTCGTCGTGATCTCCAATCATTAAATTGGTTCCCTGTGAGCAGCTGAATAAAAGAATTGAGAAAATGAATCGGTACAAAAATAAGTCCGAACATGAGTTTGAAATAACGAAGAAATGAGTATCATTTCATGAACTGTACATCAATAAGTCATGTCATGTTTATTAGGAGTTTACTGGTTACTCCGTTGAGAAGAGAGTCAAGGTGTGATTTGGATTTAAATTGGAAGGAAAAGTGTCGGTGATAATAATAATGAAATAAAACTCTTGATGTTCTCACCTTGGATGGATGTCCAGAAGGAGTGTCCAGGCCGTGCATATTCAACAACTCTGACTTCCCACCTGCTGATATTCATTACAAACAGACGTTGTTATGTTAAAATAAAATCTTACCGAAGGAAAAATATCATCATTTACATCATCCCTTATGGCTACTGGCGTTTGAGCTACGGTTTCTTTAGCTCAACTACACTTTTGGTCATTAACACAAAATATTGATTGTGCTGTAATATAACAAGCATATTTTTAAATATTGCACGGTATAAAAGAAGAGGTACAAACTGTATACTTAATAAATAATTCAATAATACGCTAACATTGGTTTTTTAACGCGAAAGGGAAAATTGAAGAACATGGATTGCTTGTGCCTACCACACGTAGAATGAGATTCGGCACGCTTACACGTCTTGGAGAGCAAAAAGTGTGAGGTGTAAGGAACAATAAGAGGTTGGATGAGTTTAGACGAAAAACGAGTAAATCGGTAAATTACACCAAAACCCACGAGACAAGGATTTTGGCCCAAGAAAGAATGTTTTTCTTACAACCTCACCACTTCTACATAGTTTTTCCCATCATTTTATCCTTTCTTAAGAAGAGACTCACTTCATTTCCCTACCCGTGCGAAATAACAATTTGCTGTAGAGTTTGGAGCATTAACTTAAAGCTTAAAAGTGTAATGACAGAGGACGAGGAGTGTACACACAGAGTGATGTAATAATAATGTACAATGTATGCTTTCTTAGATGATGGAGTACCATTAGTATTGTAGTTAGCATCCAACCCTTTTGAAGTGAGTTTACATGAATCGTGAAATGATGGTCACTCCGTGGGCAAACATAATTTGGGACAATGACTGTTTTTACACATTTTGGTCTTGAGAAAAGCAATTTCCTTCACATTTAGTAATTCTCTTCACACAGGGAGTTTTGGTGTGAAGATGGAATTTTAAATTATGTAGAGATGCGCTTATATATATACTCTTCCAAACTTGCACCTATTTTTGCCGTCCTAACGTCTTTTAACTTCTTGCATCATTAGCTGAGTTGTTTCGTAATTTGAATAGAAAACCCTCCCGTGAAGATAAGATTGAGATTTTATCCACAGAATGAAAAAGACCCAAATTATGGGAAACAGTTTTAAAAAACCACATAGGAAATTGGATGACAATGAACGATAAAAGTTGAGGTATGTCCCATGTGGTTCATTCTTCCAATCCTTCGTACTTAAAATGCGTAGGAAAGTATTTTACCACTGTTGTAGAAAATACGTCGTTCTTTTTGCGTTATTTATTTCGCAAAAGTATCTATAAATACTCAATCACAAACGATAAAGAATAACACCATTTTTACATTTGAAATTGTCATGTATCGCTTATGCTTTTCACGATTTATGTGAATTGACCCATGCAAATTTATAATTGAATTTGTAATCTCAGCATGGTGCCAAAGGGGTTGTGCTAAAATCTCTAAAACTTTGGGCAGTTTAGTCAGTTTAACCTTCTTCATGTCAGTTCTTCAGCAAACAACAATACTCACAGCAATCAATTTATAATAGCGTAACAAGTTGTGTGCTTTCAGCCACATGTTGTTCATTGTTGTCCGAGATGGACATGAATATTGCACCACAAATAGCACTATGAAATGAATACATTGTGAGATGTAAAATGTATGTATGCATGCATCAATCATTTTTTAATTCTGCGTGAATCGTATTTAGAGATGTGAACAATCGTAATTGAATAATGTGATTGAGAAATCGTTTGGGTGGGATTAAGTTTTTACTCTTAGGTGCATTTTAAACTTAAGGCTCAAGCAGTTTAATCTACACTTGAATTTAGGCTTAGTTAGTTTCAAAGAGAAGACAGACTTGATAATTAAAGAATTTAATGATATGAAATGACCTTTGCTTATCGCTCACATAGTAAATGTTTGTATTGACAGGGTACTGGGTACGAGTGGATTTAAACTGTACAAATAGTTCCACACATGTTACTGTAATTATCTGGTAATGAATGAATGTAGATCAGGTAATTCAGTGGTAGAACTGAAATAAACGCATACCCAGATACGCAGGCAAAATTATATTCAATTATATATCAATTCATATGTAGACTGACGAGCCTAGTCTTCTCGTCGCCATCAACGAATGCATGCACGTATAACTTTAACCAACAGAGCGCTTCAGAATCATAAGCCATCCACATATTTTCCAGTAGAGGTGTCATATTTAAGATGTTTTTGAAAGACAACTATCAACATTAGTGTTCCTGTCAACTCCTCATGTACTCTGATGTCTCTGGCAGTCATCCGTCATTTTATATTCGTCGTATAGATAAGACTCTCTTATGAATGGTGAAATTCAATTCCAGTTTCCCAAATCTTTCCATTCTTCTGGCTTCGTCTCAATTAAAATGGTGTTTAAATAACGGACGGGAAGTCATTTACATTCATGAGCAAATTGCCGAAATACACACTCTCTGGAGTATTTCCTCTTTAAATGTTTTAATGTTTGTTCTCATGAGGGGGTTGAATTTCTCTTAAGAGAAACTGTAAACTGAATTCGTCTGAACTGAGATAAGAACTCGAATGAGCTTTTGTAGCCCAAAGTTTATTTGGCTGAGCTTGGCACGAAAAAATGTAAAATGTGTTTCTTATCAAAAGGAAGGAGTTCTCGGATTCTGTTGACTCTCTTGACGGCTTAGCATGAAATGAAATGATAATTATGTTGGAACCTGAACATTCTGTGGTTAGTTAGTTTCCTCGCCTAAGTTGTTAAGAAGTGCCAATATTGTAAAATGTTAGTGTGAAATGACGTTGATAAGAGAGTGAAGAAGACGTGAACGTGTAACCCGATACGGCATAATCATAACCTTTTATCAATAAATGTCACCATTTGGAAGACTAAAAAACTCTTTGATATTTATGCATAACTTAAGTAGGCAACATATGTAAACTATACTAAATTTTAAGTCTAGGTGAATGTACATTTGTCTCGAGTCAAGAGCTTAAATGAACCCGAGAATTGGTGTGTAGTTAAGTTGGCTAATAATGTGGGAGAAAAACTTGACACTTTATTGCTCTTTGAAATCCTCCTTTCTACACGGAAACATTAGGGCGATTAATGTACAGTTCTCGGCTGCCATTTGAGTGTAAAGTAGAAAACAAGTGTTGATGAGTTAAATGCGCGTTGAGGGTGAAAGAGAGAGATTGTGTTTTTTCTCACATTTTACGCCTTTTTGCCAGCAAATGTGGACGTACTTAACAACTTTTACAAGTTGAGGAAAGCTGTTCACTCAAGTGTGTAATGCAATCTAAAACAACTTTACACCCAGCCTGTGTAGCTTTATTTACACTGTGAGATAAGATAAGTGGATGGTGTAAATGAGAGAAGAGTGTCTGGGAAAGATTTCAATAATAATTCCTTCAACT
This sequence comes from Isotomurus graminis, assembly GCA_034696565.1. Taxonomy (NCBI): domain Eukaryota; kingdom Metazoa; phylum Arthropoda; class Collembola; order Entomobryomorpha; family Isotomidae; genus Isotomurus; species Isotomurus graminis. Next base: position 8,836 of record JAQGAB010001973.1, read on the forward strand.
TGAACAAAATTATTGAATCCATTTCTTGTTCATTTCAGATTAACATTTTTTATCGCTTGCCATACAGTCGATTGAATTTGTGTAAATATTTAATTTCACTTTAACTTCTCAGCCTGTTGAATTTGAGGCGAAGAGATGAAAAAAGAAATTACCATATGAGCTCTGATATCGATACACATTCACGTGGAGCGGACACATATACACACCGCAGTTGTGTTGGTTTTGCCTTAGCCAACTTCTGAGAACAAACTGTTTGATTGTGGAAAATATTTAATAAACTTGTTATCCTGTGGACCCCAATTTCCATAATTGAATGAAAACTTTTGATTGAAATTGATAAAGGTCGTCTCTCCGTATTTGTTTTGGATTTTTGAGGTTGAGATTTCAAGATGTATATTTGTTATTCGCCTTCACTAAAAAGTGGAAAGATTCTTGAGATTTGAGAAGTTAAGACTTTGGGGTGAATTTATGAGCTGGTTTGTGAAGTTGGCTAAAGGAGAAGAGGTAACATTGTCATTGCTTGGGAGGCTTTGTAGGACGATTGAAGAGAACATTTGACATTTTACGACACTTGTTTCTCTGATTGTATTTCAAGATGCCAGGGTTTAGGTGGGTAAGGTGTCACACTACCAATTACCATTGCATCCCACAAAGACACGTCGTGTTGAACAGAGTCATTCAAAAGGTCTAAAAAATACACACATATCGACAAATTATTGAGACAACAGACTAACGTCACCTTTAGAGATGTCTGGTTCTGTATAAGTCTATCGAGAGCTACTTCGTCTTTGGCTTTTCTCATGAATGACGAGCAACTTTTGGAATCGATTTTAAGCTGAAAAATTTGACAAGATAGACCTCACCTAGCTTACTTTTTGTAAGCTTGTGCAACTAGTAGTAGTATGGAAAGTTGAGAAGGAGTCATTGTCATCCATCACATTTGCATTTGGAAGTTAAACCCAAGCTGAAGGATACGATAAGACAATGACAAAAAGTCAAAAGTGGTGTGGAGACAGGATAAGCAAAACTCGATCGAAAAAGCATAAACTGGACTACTTTAATCTTCTCTGTGTACGTATGTGTCGCTAGCACTTGTGATGAGCTTACCGGTGATGGGAGATATTTTATGTGAATGTAGCTATGCCCAATAAAATAAATGGAAATGAGTCAACTTCTTTAAAGGAGAAGAAGAAAATATAAAATCAAGAGCACTGAGCAACTTGAGAAAATGATGGTGATGAGGCTGTATGAGATGACTGGTATTCATTCTCTCTACAGTTGTGTGCTCAAGTTAAAGAAACCATTTAGTGCTCTTTTAGGAGAGAATTTAGAGTAAAAGGTAAAGTCAAAAGTACAAAGTGATGGGAATAATCTTGAGACACACAGACGTAGAAAAAAAGGAGTCAAAATTTATTCCCAAAACTGGACGAACCAGTTTCGAAGAAAATGCTTTTTTCTTTTTTCTCTGATTCCATTTTTCTGATCAATCTAAATAACTCAGAAGAAGGGCCATTACAAGGCTTAACAATTATATGAGACTTCTTCTTATTGCTTATTGTTAGCAAAGACTGAGCCAAATGAATTTTTTGACTTGGTGATTTTTACTTTTTTGGTAGATGAGAAATATATTCCTCTGTTTGACGAGAATCAAGAGCACTCTTCTTTAAAAGTCTTAAGTAATAAAGAATATATATCCCTTTGAGTAGAATGACTTTGGTTTGTGGTTGATGATGAGGTAAGACTTTACGAAGTAAACTACACAAGATCCATTAACGTAAATAAGGAGAAAAAAGTTAATCCCAAAATCTTCTAAACTCTCAAACTCACGCCAAGGAAAAGAAAGAGTTATGTTTTCCTACGGAATTATAATTTGAAGGAGATTTCATAAGGTGGATGCATGTGGATGGTTCTCTTAGTAGTTGGCTGTAGAGAAATTATTGGATTTGGGAAGTCATTCGAGCTCTTCTACCCTCCAGGCCCAAACTATCTTTGTGAAATGAAACAATCAACAATGAGTCAATTGTTAACTATAGGTGGTTCTTACTGAAACAAAAATTACTACAAAGTTATTATAATGATTAGTGCCTATTGTTGTTGGAAGTGATTACTTGATACAGAAGAAATCACCAGAATTCAGACATTTGAATTGAAGTCTCACCCACACAAAATGGCAAAAATGTAAATGGATCTTTTAATCTTTGGGGTAGTGGATAGTAATATTCCCTGCTGGAGCAGCGTTTGAATAATAAGAAGGTAGCCGTAAGTTAATTGCAATCATGAATGATAATGAAACATATTTATTGTAGAAAATAAGTAAAAGAGAAGGAATAAAGGAGCGGAGAGGAGCAGTTTTGTGAATGAGTGTATGGTATATGGTTGTGCCCAGAATATTTACGAGTTTGCTACTTAATTACAATTAACGGGCCACGCCTTTTACAACCATAACTGACTCTCTGAGCTTTTTTGTCATTAGAGAAGCATACTTTGGGTATAAACTTTGGGCATTTCTTTAAGACAAAACAGATGAGGAGGTGGGCTGATGTAGAAGGTTACTTTGCTTCTTATTTATTTATCAAGTTAATTTGTGAAGCTTGGCAAGTTAGCGTGATTCACGAAGGAGGAGGAAGCTTTTGTGTTGGATTATTTAAGGTAGGTATCGGAATTGAATGCTTTATGGCATAGGCAGTAGTTCATATTTTGTAAATGCAGACAGACTTTTGGGTTGGATTTGGATGAAACGTGAAGCTGACTAAGTTGTAAATTACGTAAAGATTGGTTTACAGGCAAACTTTATAATTTTGCAAATGGCGAGACTCAAACAAGTTATGGCATCACTTGAAACAAATAGGCTTTTTAAAAAGGAACGCTTCAAACTTTCTACTCTCCTGCTTTTCCCAATCCTTAGTTGTTTCACTTGTTTCTGTGTTTAATTGTAAGCAGTGTTAGACAACCGGATTAAAATGTAGCATTTTTAGAAAGATTGCCGCTACTTGAAAAGTTGCACATTCTGAGCTGTCAACTGTAGTCTACTGTAGTAGGTCCACTCAAGAATGTCAGTCCACTGTATGGAGATTTTACGGATGACGAGTGAACGTGTTAATTGAAGAAGCATAGCGATCAAATTATTCAATTTCTCTAATGATAACAACTACGTATTAACTCTAAAATGGAATGTGAAACGAATACAAACTAGTCTTAATTGACATTCAAAAAATCATAAAAAGAATTCGATGACAAGTCACCTCATCAAGGACCTATCTCAATTTTTTGTCGTCAGATTGGATTTTTGCAAGCAGCGTTGCAAGTTGCAAGCCAAGCCAGTCACCTTAAAATTCCGTAAGCATTCTCATTTTGAGTAAAAGTCTCCTGTGTTAGAATAAGAGGAATTATCCTCACGTTGGCCTAATTATTTCGCGATGAATGAATTAATCGGTGACTATTTATGACTGACTACTGACTAGGCTCATTGCATCTTGCTAAGTGATTACCTGTGACAGAGATCAATTATCATAAAAATGATTTTCAAGGGCTGTATTTAATTGTTATTATTGTCCGGTCCCATTTTATTGAAGCGTAAATATACTGTAAGTTTCAACATCTTGTATAGTGACTAGGAATCAAGAATTTTAATATTCAATTCACAGCAGTTAACACAGTAAAACTACTTAATCTTCGTAGGTTTATTTCATGTACAAAAAGAGCAGCTATGCTTGTCACAAGATCAAAAGACGCAGTAAGAAATAATGCGCAGATTCAAAATGGTTATGAATCTTGAATGCAAATACTTAATTGTGTGAATTTTGGGTTAAGGATCACCCATCCAAAGGGAAGACAAAGTGACGGATGTAAAAGAAGGATGACTGATGAAAAGTCAAATGTAAGCCCGACCATGTTATGTATAAGAGTGTGTTGGCGTTTTTTGAAATAGTTAGATGGTACGGAATTGCACAGAAAATAACGTGTCCTTTGGGTAACTTGAATGGGAGAGGAACAGAAAGGGAAATGATCTTGAAGGCTTAAATTCTCACAATTGCTCTTAATTGAGCTCAATTCTCATTGACTTGGCTAGTCTTTCATTACCACAGGACGTACATTCAACACATTTACGGCATAGTAAGTCTCACAGAAGAGTCTCTCACTGGGACTTCTTTGCTCCTGGCTTAGTTAAGAATTGAGCAACAACGAGAAACACAAGAAGAGATCTCGCCCTAAAATGTGTTCTCTCATTCTTCATGCCTTTTTAAAAAACTTATGCAATATATTTCCCATTGAAAAATGTGTAACACACGGAGAGATCTAGGAGAAGGACAGAGCAGAGAAATATTTAAATTGGAAATTCACGTCATTAACTTAAACACACAGAGAACAGAAGAAGATTCAGTTTTGGAGAGCAACAAACTTGAGAAATTGTAATTACAGAGTAAAGTTAGGAGATACAGAATGGTGATGAGATGACTCTTCACAATAACGAGAGCACAGAGCGAGATTAAACTCAATGAGATACACAACAAATCTACGGCAATCCACACTCTTTATTTGCTTGCCTGCCTACTTAGTTTTTGTACTTTCATGATCAACATGATGATGAAGTTGATGATGATAACAAATGAAGTTGAATTTTTCTTCCGAATTGAAGCAGGGGCAATGACAATGGAAGAGAATTATAAGAGAAGTTCTAATTAATCCTGTAGTTGAGAGATAATTAGTCTCTTTTTTTCAAACGATGAAGGGAAATTATTCGTATTGTTTCATTGCGGAATCAACAATCCTAGGATTCACATATCTAATCATTTTGTGCAGGGAATTCTTAAGAAAAC
>JAQGAB010001974.1:0-13644 GCA_034696565.1 Isotomurus graminis
TTCTAGAACATTACTGTGCTGGACAAAGACAGAGGCTTGACGGAGTACAGATTTGCACATGCTTGTTAGGTGTTCATATATTCTCCATAATATGATTTTTTGCTCCGAATCATTCCGGGTAGAGGTTGTATTTGTTAGGTGGTATGAAAGGGGTTGGAGGAGCCTGGAGCTCTGCTATATACAAGTTCTTATAAAAGTAGAGGGGTATTCGTTCAAGTTCTTTGGAACTGGTTGCATCGCATCGGTTTCAAGTTATTAGGTTAGTTAGAGATTGAGTATTCATACAATACGACTCAATACATACATGTGGACAGTACGAAGCAAATAAACTGCGTTTTTCTCAGAGGTGAGTCCAAGACTATCTTAGGAAGATCATATCACTGCAAAGTCGCAAGCTAAGCATAAATCCACAACGTGGTTTGAATGTATAGGGTGCATATATACATACAATAAGATACTCACCTTGAAAATTGACGTGGTAGCTGAATAATGAAGTAATATCAAACATCAGACCACATGTATCCTGTGAGATGCCTCACAGTGGAGTGCATGAATCTCCAAACTGATTGGCTGTGTATATGCTCTCATGTAAAATCCGTATCGCTCTCTGATATACACGGTTAAAGGGTTATGGCTTGGATCTAATTGCATAGTGATAAGACACTTCATCTCACGTCATTACGAGCTCTTGGATTTTTCCACTGTGGTTGCTTGTGCACAAGTTGAGAAGTAGTGACACTTCCACACTTTTCCACACCGGCCGGTATTTCTTGATTCTCTGATTTTGTTGCCCTTGGATCCTCTCCAGACTTGGAATTAACTTACCAGGGTACTTAATTAAGCATTAATCATTATACAATATCAGTATGAAGCTAGATATTCATAGGTACTTGTGCTGAGAAATGTTAAGGGAGCTTGGCATATGTGAAGTGTACGATAGATAGGTGAACAAACGGTGGTATCATCCTGTTGACCATATAGATTAACATAACCTTTCAGCAGATCACATTGCCATGTAGTAAATGCCAAAGCTCATGGGTTACTTTTATGTTCCTAATCCTCCACAATATTGTTTCTACAGGTTGTCAAATACACACGGTTCTTGTGAATCGGCATATGGAAACACTTTATTAAGACTTACATAAATGCATTTCTTAACGATATGTATGAATGCTACAACAGAATTGTGGTTGTGTTTTTACTAAACATGTTTGACCTGACAATTATGGGTCCAAGCAAAGTATTAGGATCATGAAGTCGTGAGAATCCAAATTGGTTTGAGATTGTAGGAGTCATGTAAATTAACGATTGACAGGAACTCAAGAGCAGAACTGTATTATATTGCATTGGCAGCAAAATTGAAGTGCAGTGGTACTCACACTAATATTTATAGTTTCATGCTGAGTAACGAAATGATTATTCGTTTAAGAGAGGATTTCTTAAGTTTTTGAATGAAATGCATAGAAGTATGTTTATTAAGAATGCATAGTAACCAAAACTTGTAAAATCCAACAGGAAAAGTAACCTCTATTCCAACCAACGAGAATGTCAGCCACAGAACCAAGCAAGAAGCGAAGCAGGATGGGCTCTTCATTGGAACAGTTGAAAAATTACACCACCGTCGTTTCTGATACAGGCGATTTCGAAGGTACGGTCTTATTATTAAAGGACTTGAGGAATCGGAAACTTTTATATGAATTTAATATGAATTTTTGAACTGCATAGCCATCAAGAAGTACCAGCCTACTGATGCCACCACCAATCCATCGCTCATTTTGGCAGCTGCCAAAATGCCTCAGTATCAAAGTTTGATTGATGAAGCGGTTGCTTATGGGAAGAAAAACGGGAAGTAAGTGAGATGATGTGCAATGGTCAATGGTCAATGGGTGCAGTGCAAATAGATTTATTCATTTCACAAGGAATTGTTTTTGCTTGTAGGACTCTTCCGGAACAAGTAGACTTGGCTTCAGATAAATTGTTTGTTCTGTTTGGTGTTGAGATTCTGAAGATTGTACCTGGAAGGGTTTCCACGGAAGTCGATGCGCGACTGTCCTTTGACAAGGAGAGCAGCATTGTCAAGGCTAAAAGGTTCATTCAGCTTTATGAAGAAGCAGGAATCCCGAAGGATCGAATTTTGATTAAGTTGGGCTCGACTTGGGAAGGAATTCAAGCTGCGAAGTATGTATAGAGATTCCTTTGAAACGTTCATGGAGTATATTTGAATTGATTGAATGGGTTTTGATTAAAGGGTGCTGGAAGAGGAGTATGGAATTCATTGCAACTTGACACTTCTATTTTCCATGGCCCAAGCCGTGGCTTGTGCTGAGGCAGGTGTCACTCTCATTTCTCCATTCGTTGGCCGGATATTGGATTGGTTTGTAGCCAATACCAACCAGAAGACTTATGAACCACAAGATGACCCAGGAGTCAAGAGCGTGACGCAAATTTACAATTACTACAAGAAGTTCGGATACAAAACCGTCGTGATGGGAGCATCATTCCGTAATGCTGGTGAGTGGGTCGGATAAGAATCGCGTGCTGTCATACCAGTCCAGTACATTATGTTTTATGTTTGTACATTTAATAGGGGAAATTAAAGCTCTTTCCGGGTGCGATTTGCTGACCATCTCGCCTGCTCTTCTGGAAGAGTTGGATGCCAGCCATGATGTCGTTGGAGAAATGCTGAGTGAAGGATCAGGTACATTCAAAATTTTATTACGCCAACAGACTTTGCTATTCTTCTTCTTGGAATTCAATTAATCTGTTCTGACCTTCGTAGCTAAGAAATTGGACGTCGACAAAGTGGAGATGAACGAGAAAAATTTCCGGTGGCTGATGAACGAAGATCAAATGGCGACTGATAAACTGGCCGATGGAATTCGGAAGTTCGCAGCCGACGCAGTGAAGCTTGAACTTGTGCTGAAAGAGAGACTGCTGAAGGCTTAAGCAATTGATATTACAAAAAAAACGATTGTATGGTAATCATTTTCCGATGATATATATGGACATTCATTAGAATCACGTTGGATTTCTCTATGTTTAAGTACTCTTAGGTGGTAAGGATTATAAAGAGTCTTGGATATAAGTTTTGAAGTATAAATTTCTGTGCTCGAAATAAAAACTGTAGAACTTTAATCTATGATGAATCATCATCATGTGCAATTATTGTTGGATGTCATACCCATCATGGGATTTCGAAATCACTTTCCAGTGAGAATCGAGTAACCTTTAATTACTATGTTTGCCATGAATTTTATTGACAGACAAAACTGTAGGTGATGCAGGATGTTTATTAAATTTTACTCAACACCGGCGACAATTCATATATCGATTCTTTATTTCACGTTAAAGAAGAACACCAGTTTCTTAACCTACACATGAAACAATAGAGAGTTTGGCGTCCCACATACGAAACTTAAGTAAGTTCAGTACCACGGCATAAACCAAGTCCAGTGGTGTTTTTCATATGTCAATCCATTCAAGTTGACCATACATAGAATCTGTACCAGTATATCATCATCAGCGCACAGCACTTACAATATTTTAAAATATGACATCTCTAAACATTATCCATAGTTCCCATTCTTTAGCTCTTCGTCTTCTAATGTTACAAAAATTAAGAGAAACTCAAACGCCTTGTGAAAAGATAGTTAATTCATCAATGGATTAACACTTTTGAAAATCTCCTAGAGTAACTTAAGATTATTGAAAATGTTTCTAAAAATTTGCAACATTTCCCGTTTATTGATCACTATTGACCAGCAATTGAAATCAATAAAACTTAAGTAAAAATTTAGACTCAGTCGGAAGTAAATTGAAAGATAAATCGTTAATAAAATTGTACTCTCTTAAAAGAATATAGTGTAACATTAGTTGGTTGCGTTGCGTCCTTTTCTTCATTTTCCTCACTTTAGTACGATTCCATATGCCTTCAGTAAATAAAAATGCACTCATTCGGCGTCCTTAGTTTCCCCGAGAATTTCTCCGTCATCAGACTTTTCATCTAGAGTGGACACACAACAGAAACTCTACTATTTTGTGTTTAGTCAGCACTTACACCTTGGTTACGTACAAGTATAACTTTACATGTGGTTTAACAGAAGCCTGTGGACAAACGTGCTTCTCAAAGTAATTAATAAAACTTACATTAAATAATCTAACCAGATTGTCTCACAATACCCCATAAATTAAGTATGACTTAGTAGTTTTATCTACAAAATAATTACATTAAAGAATGAAGAGAGTGTTTAAAGTCAAGAATGTGTGAATAACTTGGTTTTGAATGTGGAGATTGAATAACCTAATAACCTAAATGCTACATCAACCATTTATAACGGAAGTTGAAAGATTTGTACGTAACACAGAGAGAACAGTTTTTCATTAGAAATACTTAACACTGATAACCTGACGATTAGTATATGTGGTGATAACTAACGGTGAATATTAGAATGTGTATGTGTGTGATGATAAGCTTAAAGACTGACATAATGGAGACAGAACACAAGTCTACACAATATACACACATCAACTGTATTATTTTTCGAGATTACTTGCATGCAATTAAGAAAGTATCAAACCCGTGGTGTTCTTGATTTGCACAAAGCTTGAGAATGACATAAAGCTTACAAACTAATAATATCGTGCATGTCAGGAGGAAGAAAGGTTGTATTCTATAACTTAGGTATATATACGACTACTATACTTATCACCATCGTGCCACTTTGGGATTAAGTAACAAAGGCAGATAATAACTTCTTCACTTTTGTGAATTATTAAACACATACTTTTTGTATAAGAGTTCATCTATATATGTATGTACTTTCTTGTGTGTTTATGTGAGTCCAGTGGGACTGCTAAAAGACTAAAACTACTAAAGAATACGTACGTACAGGAAAAAGAAAGTATAGTAAGTTGGCACGGTATGGAGACATGCGACAAATAGACTAATTGTAAGCTAGTACAATTTAGCTAAACCTTTCTCTTTCCCCTTTTCCTTGACTGAATGACACATGAGAAAAACTGTGTTTTATAAAAAATTATTGTTGAACTTATTAACTCACATACAATGATAAAGTCTAAAGCAATTATTACTCGGAGGTGTCTACACTATATATCAGAAAGATTCCATGGGAGTCCTAGTGAATAGCTTCATTAGCAATATTATACCTCTTTACTGCTTATCTTGTCTCTGAGTAGTCTGTAGATAGATTTCCTGCGGAAATGGTTACTTTTTCATTTCTGTAATTCTGTAAGTATGAATCTAACAAAAGCTGGTTATTACTTGTGTACTATCTCTGATGTTAGATTTTTGTATGCATGCGTTTTTGCGTGATATAATTTCGGATAAGAATATCTTGAAAATTTGTCAGTTTCCATAGTCTGTAATCATCATATACTTGTGGTGTATGTGAGTGAAATGAAATATCTCCTGAGTATGAATATGTGTGGTTGTATATTGTGCTTGATTCACAATATACAAAGTTGGATGACAGCATCATATACATTTATTCCGGGCGCGTGAGTCCATAATCTTCGAATTTTCGATTATGACGAGAGTTTCCTTGGCACTCCACTTGATTTACTTAGAAGAGTCTAACTTCTCCTCTAATCACAGCTTAGAGTCTTCTTTCTCCTGTAGGGAGATAATTAGGAGGACAATTATTAATGGTGTACACACGAACCCAAAGAACTCTGAGTCTTTCTCGTTAGTAAGGAAAATTGCTTACGAAACTGAAGCTCCTATTCAACGAGTGAGGCGTATTGTTCTCCTCTTCAATTGTTTCCATTGGATCTTCTGTCGAAATAGCTACGGACTCGGTTTTAATGCCTTCCTCTTTCTTCTTCGCTTCCTCCTGTGGAATGACACACGTAATGAGAAATATAAGTCAATGTTGCTTTTGTCAAAGAAAGTGACACACGAGTGGGTATGGTGGGTGTAAGTCAAGGCTTAACAAGGGAATTTAGGGCATGTTGTAGCTACTTGTTAATTATAAACACGTTTAATTTTTATTGTTTAAAGTTCTGGAGGTTATTGTGATTACATAAGAGTACGGGTTGGCTAGGCATATTTTAGTTGAGAGAGCAGATCACAAAACATGTTCGTTTTGATTACGACTGATTTAATAAAGTTTGTGTCATCTTTCGGGTGGAGGGTTGAGTGAGGATAGTAATGTAATTAAGTTGAACTTTTATTCACTTAGAAAGGATCCTCTGAGTATCACCACTAGTACACCCCATAAGGACTGGAGACTTGCACAATGAGTAATTCAAAAATAAGGAAAGAAGCATATGTCTAGTGTTTGGGTTTTGGAAGCAGACGACGGAGGAAATCAACTTAGCGGAGGGTACTAATGAGTCAAATTGAATGTGATTGCCTTTGAACTCATTACAGAGTAAATTAATTATAACCGAGTTATTTTGAGAAGAACGAGAGTCTGTGGAAAGTATGTTGAAGGGTATATATTATGGTAAAAGTTAATTCGGGTGTGTTTGGTAGAAGCCACAGGGAGGGCCAGAGGGAAAGAGAATATGAAGATCGAAGTTTGATAATAATACTTTTAACAGTTTACCTTTATCACATTCATCCAGTATCTATGATTGTCCTGCAGATGCTTCGTATGAACACAAAATATTTTTCTTTTTGATATTCTGTCATTCTTGATGTCGTCTGAGTAGGAGGATTCGTCATTTTCATTGTCCGTCTCAGGGCAACTGATGATCGATACTTCGTCCCCTGTTGCTTCGCCCTCGTTTGGTTCATCCTCATCATCGTCATCGTCTTCCCAGTACCCTGGAAGCAGTCCGGCTTCTGCACACGCTTTGCACAAGGGAGCTACCAAGTGATTTATAAAAGACTCCTGAAGTTTGGCAAGTTGAGGGTGATATCTGTCCATAAAAGGAGAGATTGGTAGGCCGAGGCGGACTTCTTCATCCCCTGAGGAACATAAGAGGACATCACTATTTCAAACTTTCTCTGGGATCGTTACTCACTATTATAGAGTTGGACTTGAGTTCCACACTCTCCCTCTGCTACTCATTAATTGTGTGAGGCATACCTTGTTCATAAAACTCCTCGGCGATTCGGTACGTCCATTGAACGTGAATGTCGTGGAACTTACAGGGACCATTAATATCCGCCAATTTAATGCATACTTCCATGACAAGCAAACGATCCTCTTCAGAAGACCAATCAATTCCTGGAGAGTCATCTTCGTTCACCTTTGAGTTAAACTCTGACAAAATCTCAAAGTGGCGTTTCAGATCAGTCGCCAAGATTGCCTCGATGACGAGGAAACGAAACCTTTTGAATTCAGCCTTATCAAGATACTTTAGAAAATTAAACTCCTCGTTGTTCAACAAAAGTCCCCAGGCTGCAGCGGCATGGTGGTTCTCCAGAACAGATCGATCATTGTATAAAATAGCCTGAAATTTACGGTTTTTCAAGAAGTTTAAACCAACTAATTTTTGGGTAAAGGCTGAGTCAATAATTAAAATCCAATAAGTGTCTAATTAGTTCGTGTGAAATTAAGAGTGTTTGTTCCAGCTATTGTGTTTTGTGACTCTATACACTCCAGAGTCTCAAGTTGCCTCGTGTCTACTCAACTTTTCTTTCTTCAGAAGGATCAAACCTTATGAGTTCTACTTATTGTAAAAGACTTGCAAATCCCAAGAAGTTTTGTAATATTTTATAAAAAACTTGGTTCATACAGTTCATCTCTCCATGTCTTACAGCAATACTGACTTGTAGTGAGTCTGGTTGTTGAGTGTAAAATTCTTTTCAACTTGGTTTTTCATGAATAAATGTGATTAAGGAAGTGTTCCCAGCGGGGAGAAAGTAGGACCACATTAAATAGGGGATTGGATATTATGAAAGTTGCGATGAAGTGTAGCATATTGAAGACTTATCAAGGAGAAAGATCGAGTTCCTTACGTGGGGAGAGTGAGTCGTAACTAAGAAAGCGTTGGTTCGTCCAGGATGATCGTAATCATGCATGGCAGCTGCCGTGTAGAGGGCCATAAGCTCGAGTGCAGGGAAATTAGCTCCCATGATCCCGTAGGACGCCTCTTCAACGTTAAAGCACGGCCTTTGACCAGGCCAATCTGCTGAACATACAAGTTTCATCAATCACTGTCATTTTGCCGTATTATTCATTACACACGTGTACAAAAGTATCAACACGCATTTCCCCTGACACAGTAACACTTTCATCGGGAACACAGATGAATCTTGTTCATACATAGAGCAGAAAGCTCTAGCATCAATCTGTAGTTGACTAATTGATAAACCGAGGTGATTTAGAACAGAGTCTTAGATATCGATACATTATCTTAATTGTGTGATTCCTCGGTCATGGAGTCTGACAGGGACTCATCAATCTGGAAGTAATAAAAGGCACACACTGCCTATACTGCTTACCAGCGTTCGGGGTGTCTGGATCGGGTGGTATCATTAGGAAACCAGGGATGGCTTGGGTAGTGAAGTAAAACACTCCTTGGAGGACATCCGCTGCGTGCATCCTATTGTGATCTGGATGAGTGTCATTAGCAGAGATCAGTTAGCTGTCTTATATACGCACCCCCATAATTCTTGACTCACATGGTTTGTCGCGATATCCCAACTCGAGAGCGTGGAAGTAGCTGATAAACTCTTTAATTGGAATTCTGAATGTCTCAAATAGCCCAGTCTCAAGGAACACTTTATAGCACATCTGGGGAATTAATAGGTTTACATAGTTAGAGAGAAAGTTGCAGGAGATAAATCGAGAGAGTGGCTTATTACATGACTGAGTATTTGGGTCTTGGAGCTGCGTTCTAATTCGAATATTGGATAGTCCCATTCATTCAGTCGGCAGAGGTAAGAGTCCGAAGCAATGGCCGGAAGGTTGAATTGTACTTCATCACTAGTTATAATCACTGCATCACGGTACTGAAAAGATAGACCACGAAGTATTAAGCCAAAAGACATCCTCATCATCATATCTTGGATGGTTCCTTCTTCATAAATATTACATTCAGTGTAGAGTGTGTAGCATCAAAGACTTTGTAGAAATAGTGGTGGTCGTAGAATATGAAACTCTTGGCCGATGGATCTTTTCTCTATCCCTTCTCTACGTGTGTCTTGTATCTTTTGATGAACTAAGCTATCATCATCATCAGTACAACGATGAGTGAGGAGATTCTCTCCGGACTTTCATCCACATAATAAGCTACACTCCCATACTTCCTTTCATAGCATTTATTTGCCTCTGGGAGCAACCAACATTTGATTTGTATCGAGTTTCCTGTTCCTTCTATACACAAGGTTCTTACGTATCTCTGTGGGTGTACCCTTTCTCTCCTAAACAATGAGATTTCCCCTTTCGACTTGTCCTTACGTGTGTTTCAACAACACTACGAAGTGTCACAATAGTTAGTCACAGGGATATAATGTACTTGTAACTTCTAACTTCAAAGAAAGTATTAAGGAAATGAATTCACAGCCTCTTTGCTATCTCTCTCTCTCTGATGTCATACTTTAATTTCCATGATTACTGTCCCACCTCAATAAACTTTACGTACCTTACATATTGTAATTGTACACTACTAATTGTTTCCTCCTACTCTAAAGTAATGACACAAAACAAAGTTGGGAAAGTCTAACAGATTGTGTTGACACTGTAGGGACAAAATAATGTACGAGTGACTGCGGAACGTACAGCTAACAATAAGTGATGGCTGATGGTTGATCAGTCACACAATGGACAACTGGGAGGATAGAAGAAGTAAGGTTTTTATCGCAGGAGTTCAAGGGACATTAGATGGAAGTAATTAGGGTAAAAGGAATCAAGAGAAAATTCTTCCCATCGTTAGTCTTCGAAGAGAATCAATTATGGGAAGATTGAGAGCCGCTTTCACCCAAAGACATATTGTACTTTCTCTAGGATTCCTGGTGGTTCTTGCTTTAACCCACACCTCTCATATATATGTCAAGAGGATAGTATGTATAATATATGTATATATGTATGCCCGTGGGTGGTCAGGATGATCATCTGTACCTAATTAACACAAGAATCCTTATCCCTAAATTGTAAACCTTGTCTTTGTGTACACAAAGCGAGAGGAAACTTGTGAGGAAAGGGAAGTTTTGGGAGATCAGACAATCACACTTTAGGCAGTCATATCACCATCCCACAGTTTACGAAAGGGAAAAAACAGGAAACAACAATGGACCGGATGAGTAGACCACAGGAGTGTGGTGTAGTCACTCTCACAATCAGTAGGGCAGATAAGGATGGGGAAAGTTAAAGTACTCCTTCGTCTGTATGTTTATATGGAGGATGAGGTTTGGAGAGAAAGTAGTTAATAGATGCGCTAAACACTTCGAAAATCAATATGAGAGAAGACGACTAAAAAGTACACGAGAGGGTCCTAAATTTCTTTCTCTCTCTCTTCTTATTTGGTGGACATGGGAAATAGGTGACAAAGTTGTAAGAATTTCTACGGACTTTGGGAGAATAATGCGAGTAGATGTGTTGGATGTCCGAGTGTCCGATCATTACTTTGAGAGAGAAGAAACAGACCATTAGTTGTCCACTATATTATTATAGTGTTGGTGGTAGTAGGACAAGTTCTCTATGGTGGTTTCCAAAAGTACAAATGGGTGTACTAAAAGTGTAGTTGGTTTCTAGGAAGGAAAAAGTTATCCGGGTTGTCTCTCAACATGTCATATGTCAAGGTGGAGAGCGTCCATACCTTTGTCGTATTCTGCTTAAGTCTACTAGGAGGTCTATCTATGAATATACTAAGTCTATGTAGAGAGACCCGGAGGAGAGGAAAATTAATGTTTGCTTGTCAAACAGAAGAGAAGCATTTGAAAGAGAAATAAAAACTCTCTAGTCGATACATCCTTCGACTACAACACAGAAGAAGGGGTTATCATTTGTAAATATTATTTGTTTTGAGCAACTCTTCTGCATCCCTTCTTGGCTTGTGTGTGTGTGTGTGTGTTTACCCGCTTGGCTAATGGAAATCTGAAGATGATATGGCAGATTCTTTAGTCCTTTCGTACTTGGAATTCTTGGGAGCGTCGGTATTGGAGGTTATAATGTGTCTTATTGAAGTGTCATGTGAGATAATATGGAATTTGAATGAGAGTTGTTGCATAAATTATCCTGTCATGGTTGGGAGGTACACTACATGTGTTATAACGTATCTTTCTGGGAATCTTATTGGCCATATATAGGGTAAGATTATTATGCAATTCGTTGGACAGATAGGTTCGAATTTATGTATGAACAACATATGAGTAATTTGAAGACGCAACCAGGTTTCATTATTGGGATTCAGCTGAAGAAGGGGAGGGCGAAAAATGCACCTGCTTATTTGTGAGTCTGTTTGAGAATGTTTATGGTTGGTGAAAGGTGTACTTAAGTGAAAGTAGGATGAAAGGATGCCGAGAAGAATTATTTGTGTCATTTTTTGGCAGACGGGAGGAAGGAGAGGTGAAATGAGAAATGTGTGGAGTGCGAGTTGTGGGTGTGCAACATTTTCGTGAGTGATATTAGAAAGGTAGGACTGGACTTACATCTTCTTCAAGCGGAAGACCCTCTTGGTCTTGATCCTGGGGCTCTTGAAGAGTGAAAGTCACAGGACTTAGTCTGACTGAGTTGGAGTGTCCTGAGGAGCTGTCCGGAGGTCCCGGGCCGTCCCCAAGGGTACTGGCATTGCTGCAGTCCTCATCAGGATTGTCCAAGTATGAAGAGGTGGGGAGATTCTTTCCGGAGAGGAGACCTAAGGAGTCGCCATCGTTGACGAGAATAGAGCCATCATCAGTCTCTTCGTGGGTCGACTGGAATATCACTTTAGGTGGGGAGTAGTCTGAGGAAGCAGTGGGTGGTTGATGCCCTGTGGACGCAGCGACTTGGCTGGGCGGATTGACAGGAGTGGAGAGATTTGTTGCCGAATTGGAAGGAGAAAGGGATTTCCTGCTTAAACTACTGCTTGAGGAGTCGATTAATGATGTTCTGGAAGGAGGAATGTCTCCAGCTGCTGTAGCAGAGTCCCTGCGTTGATTATGTCGGTAATTGCAAGGACTTGGGTCCCTTGACGGAACTGGTGATGGGATTGGCGAAGGAAGTGGAGTTCCCACAGGGCTACTTCTATTGGAACCGGCTGCTGAAACGGATGCAGAAGCTGATTTAACAATGCCAGGACCCGCACTAGTCGATATTCCCGTGGACGCAGCCAGCGCATTCAGATGAGTCAAGTCTGAGGGAGACAAAGGATGAAGACTACAAACTGTTTTCCTCTGATTTTGATTAGAATTCGAAAACTCTTGTTGACTGAACCGACGACGGCTATCTTTTTTTGTGCAATCCATTCAGAGATGCATTCCACATTCCATCAAACCAATTCCATTAGAATCCAAAAATCGCCAGAAAAATAGACGAACACCATTTTAAGTCATCATGCAGTTGCAGAAGCAAATTGTCAGCGAAGATAATTTAAGTAATTCATCCAATGATTCGAAGTTAGCAGCAGCAGTAGGCATTTTTGTTCATTTTGTTATCGCATTCCAAGGAATCAACATGAAAAAAGACAATCGACCATAAATAAGTATACACGACATTTAACTTCACTCCCTACAGATTGGGCGTTTACATTAAATTACGTAGGTTGAAAGAAATGTGTGTGTGTTTGTGTAGGTTGAGTACAAGTCGCCCATTAAAAAATCTGTTTGTTTTGTATATTGTGCTGAAAATTCCAAGAAATCTAAAACTGACAATTTTTCCACGCTACTCTTCATGTTAAAAGGAAATTTATACGCCTGCTATGAATCCATAAAACCTCCCAGACTAAAAGAGTGATTATAACCAGCCACCCAATTAGGATGTGTATGCCTAATTATCCTAATTAGTTTTTAATCTTGAGGCAAACGTGACAAACGAGTGTTGATTTAGTTGAATTTCCTATCATGTTCATTTTCGTTGGAACTTTTTAGTCAATGTATATTCAAAGTTTCACGTTTTTGTGAATTTCTTGCAGTGCAAGGAGTTCACAAGCTCTTATAGTAGTAGCTCACTTCACACTGTGTATAAGTTTGATGTAAGGTGAACAAATGCTAAAGAGTAGAAAAGAGATTCCAATGGAAAGAAAGCTAAAGCAGAGAATGTAAAAGGCACGATGTGTTTTTGTTATTGTAGAGAAAGGATAATTAGCTGTAGTTTTCCCCAGCGATGATTACCTTGTTTTACGTGAACAATAAAGCATTTGACGTGGAATGAAAGACCTGTGTGAGTTATGGTTTTGACATTAGAGGGAATCTAAGAAGAAGTTGATTTTGATGGGAACCTACGGTCATATTAGTGTCCTACAGAGATATGCATTATGTTTGAAGGGTTGAGCGTCTCTTTGGTATTGTTCTGTCCTACTGGGGAGCAAAACATTATTATGTTTGTGGAGGTTCTGATGTAGTTATCATTTTGATAGTATGCGTTCAATTAACTCCCCACTGGTTGTTTTGAGAAGCGAACACAAAGGGAATTAAAAGGAGACGAGGAGAGCCAAAGATAATGAAAATTTGAGATCTCTTCAACTTAATTAATCAGCTATTATATTTCCTTTTGTAATCCAGTATCATCTTGTCTTTTGAACTGATCATCATCA
>JAQGAB010001975.1:0-13643 GCA_034696565.1 Isotomurus graminis
GCTGTGAGATTTACTATTCAGGATATTCAATTTAGGGAAGCAACATCATCGTAAAATGTGTGAAAGACAGTGGGAGGATAGTAAACACAATCAAATTATTCTGGAAGTCGTGTGGTATGTGATGATAAACCGGATAAAACGTTGGATAAAAAGTTGATTTACATCTAATTCAGTAGCTTGCATGGAATTAGGAGATGAATATAGTGTAATCTTCTCTTCCTGTTTTTTAAAGTATGCATAGCTCACTTTGTATCAGATGAAATTTAGAATAGGTAAGCAGTGCGAGAATAAAGTTGTGTCCAGTATAAAACTGCAAGGCCCGTGTTTGCACTGATTCAAAAGATAATAACTCAATGAATAGAAACACGTAGGAGTAGGAGTAACAGGAAGCCTAGAACTAACAATGTAAACATGTAAGTACATGCGGAATAAAGTGTAGCTGCTCACCCATGAATATCACATGAATCAGCAAAGTCTATTAATTACATTAGCAGTGAGGGGAATAAGTACAATTGGAGATCACGGGTCGTTGTGTATTATTAGGTACTTGGGAAACAAGACTGTGAATAGAGTAGCTGGACCATGAATGCAGACAAAAAGTACCCCTCTATAGTCTTTCCCTATATGTATGCGGAAAATCCTCTTGATTAGCTACTTTCCTTCATGTCTTTTGTGTCCTGTACTACTGAAAGATTAATGGTGAATATTTCGTAAGCCACAGGTTTCAAATAATCTCCACTCCTTCCACTAAACACGCTACAAAGTACAAAGTGCAGTTGTGAGTGACAAGATATATGGGGAAAGATACTTGTATACTAACCACATCTCAATCATGTTCAACTATATTCAATGACACACTGTTGTTGTTATCACAGAGTTGAGTAGAGTATGCGGTATGTGAAAATGTAGTATGGGTGTTCATGACAAATGATGTTATTGGTTGAACGAAGGGAGGGTGAAAGTAGAAAGTTTATCTGTGCATTTATAATTCGAGTAGGGTCGTTTCTTCACTCTAAACGTGTTTTTATGTACAAAGTATGGACTAAATAATTCATGTAGGGGTAAAAATAGTGCGGTATGAGTATAAGAATGTTGTGAATTTGATTTCAGCTGAGTGAAGTCCCATCAGGAAGCGGAGGAGAGACATCGGAGCTGAACGGGTTGATCGAGGCAGCAACAGGGAGCCCGATATACGTAACTTCAGCATCCGAGTTGAGCAGCTCCCAGTCAGCTCTCCATAGAACACCCGGAACTCTCGGAGGAGGAGGAGGTGGTGGTGGAGAACTCCAGGATTCGGATCAACCCAAGCTTCACACTCAAGTTACCACACCGACCTCAGACCGGAGGCCTTCTGCATCCTCCTCGCTTAGAGGAAATGTCACTGTAGTTGGTATTAATACCACAAGCAATAAAGGAGTTGGGGAAGAAGATGACAGTCTGAGTTCCTCTGGTCATCCTGTCAAAAGAGTGTCCAACGGACAATATCCAGACACAGCAAAGAAATCCGCCAGCAAAGAAAGTGTCGAGTAAGTCATTTCCCCAATTCTTATCGCATTCTCAAGACATTCGTCACTTCCTCACTACTACACATTTAGATTATCTTACTCTGTGTACTAAACTCGGGTGAAATGCAAATCCTTACAAGAATATTCCAATCTTCTATAAAATGTGATTCTTTATGTAATAACAACTTTCTCTAAGTATTCTCCCGCACTTTCCCCTTTCTTTTTATTTCTTACAAATGTCTTAAAACAATTTGGGTTATGTGCATTTCATACTGAATTTTATTACGTGAACACGACATACATTTCCGCAGTGAAAGTCTGCATAACTTGAAACTTCAAAGGAGAAAACAATACTACAAAAATATCCTCTAGGCATGCACCAGTTGTCGTCATTCCTAGAAATTCTACTTTTGTGTCCTTCAATATTTTTGTAACCTGATTTCACTCTACCATATCGTTTGGTAAGAATGCCATACAGATCGTTGGGAATTTTGCGAACGAGATTCGCATTCTACATTCCACAATTTTATTCCATGCGTATTTAATATTTTATTCATGTGCTCGAGTTCAACTTTCTGCCAAAAAGTTTTTATTTCTACTCACTTGCGGCAACTTTCACTGTAGAATGTATATGAGATTTCACCACATTCCTTGATTTAGTTCTCAAAATAATGTGGCAGTTGACACAAACTTAAAGTTAACATTTGATTTAGATATTTACATTTCATACTTTGTGTCAGCCAAAGTTGCAAATCATAAAGATTTTTTGCCAGTTGATTGTCGTGTCTTTCCATAATTCACAAGGATTTCAGAACAATCAGTGCAGTCCCCACAAGAAGTACTTTTACGTGCAGTGAAAGTTTATTAGAAGCGTAAATCTTCTTGGGGTACGAAAAGTGAGGATTGGTTTGATTCAATGAGAGTGTGAAATGCTTTCTTCCATTCACCATGAAAATGAGCAGGGTTTTCTATACATAGAAAATGGTTGTGAGCATCGTAATGCAATTTTCGGCTGTAAATTACACATCAGAAAATATATATTGGCCCTGTGTGTTGGGGGAAACCCGAACGACAGAGAGTCATTTGGTGACAAGAGGGCTTGACACATGATACTCGAACAAAATAATATTAAACCTATAAGCCGTCCATCGTGTCATCTGTGGTAAGAAAAGCTCCTAAGGTCCTCAAGAGTTTGTAAGATCCATTCTGTCTGACTGAACCAGTAGTATTGCTGTGACTGTGTGATTCTTCAACAATTTGTTGGGCGAAAGAGATGAAACCAATGATACCCGGGAGACCCACACAGGGCCGATCAGTAAAGTAAAAAGATGAGGGTTGTGGACTGTGAACAAAGTAGCCATATAGGTCGGATGAAATGCCGCTATTAGAATAAACTTTCACCATCCCTTGTATTTCATGGGAGTGTATACGTGCCACGCACTAACCCCATACACCAAAGGACATAAGAGGGGAAGTATTCCCCATAGGAATTTCTCCGATTGCATTAACAGGAGACTAAAAGAGCGAGTGAAGATCGGCTGTAGACTAATGGGATGAATGAGTCAAGCACGATCCTTTTGTAATCCGCCTATTGAGCGTTATCTTATCTGGTCAACCGTGGAATTTAATGGGTTTGTACTGAGATATATCCTCGTCGTGAATAAACACATAATACGTTTATTGATGTCTCAATTTGCGAGGATGATTCCGTTGGTTTATATACTGTTACTGTACACATGCAGCTTTGGTACAATGGCTTTTAAACTTTTACAGGATTACTAAGGTGAGATTCGTTAGATTTGAGGACCATAAACCAAATGCAACTGATCACACGAGATTTTGTATGCAGTTTTTGCAATCCAAAAAATGATTTACAAGACAATCATGAAATCCTCACAGAGTGCCAATTCAATCCTGTCACGTAATTTCAATTCAATAGGTACTACGAATTACGAATGAGATGAACCGTGCCGATTGTCATAAGTTGAAACCTGAGATTCGCACAGTAGAAATTGAGGTGTTATCAGTGATCGATAACTTTGTACACACACTCTCATATCACATATTTGTCATTCCTTAAATTGACAACGGGAATACACGGGAATTGTTTTATGGCTATGCAATTCATTCATTACAAATATTTTGGTACAAAAGCATCGAGTCTTTCATTCAGTCGTGGAAAGTTAGCCGGTTGAATTGGCAAGCAGAGAAGTAACAGAGTTTTAATCCGATTTAGTGTTTTGCACTTTTACGCAACGATTTATCATTGTGTAGTTCATGTGATATTATTTATAGGTGAACTAATAATTCAAAATTCCTTTCGGGAATCAGAACGGAAGTGTTTTAATACTTGTTTCACCTTCTAGTGTAATATTTGAGTCGAAAGATTACTAATGAGAGCAGGGTGGAATGAGTTAATACGCATTAATATTGGATTCCCAGGCACTATGGATCAGAGGTTGAAGAGTAGGAACATTTTTAAAAGCATGAAACGCCCATTGTGTCAGTAGAAATTATACAGCATATCGGAAAATGACGAAGAAACGTGTCAGATTCCTCAGCAGTCTGAGGTAGGCGGATTTATACATTTAGCCCTTCAGTTGTTCTCCTCCTGATATCCTTCTAATTCTAATTTCTAATGTATTCTCCAAATTTCTTTATACTCACAGTTCCTATATGTGAATATTCTTTTATCTGGGTCTTTCTAATATTGTGCGATTTTAATATACAATCAACAATACTAAAGGAATTCCTGAGGCACAAAAGAGTTGTAAAAAGGCAACTTCATACGAGACTTTGAATGTCTTTGTTGTGCCAAGGCGTGGAGTACAATGAGGAAGTTCTTTAAGTTAGTCCCGTGAGATGAGACCAAAGACGGCAAAAGGTGAATGGCGTATGGTAACATGAGTTTTCTGTTGATACTTGCAGTTCTCCGAAGAAGACGATAAGCAGAGACACGCTGGGTGACTCCCGAGAGAGCCTAGAAGTGGACGGGGCCAGGTCCTCTGCTACTTCGAGTCGGGGTCGAGGAGGGGGGAGCAGTAAAGGTCGAAGTGTCGACTCCAGTCGAGAATCTATTGTTGAGACTCCACAGTATGCCAATATGATCAACATGGTTGAATGGGACAACGGACCTCATAGGGAAATGGCTGTGGATGTTCCAGAGTCATTTGTCCCAAGAAATAAAACCCCTCCTCGATATCCACCGAATAAAAGCAGCACTTTGAACTCCAATAATAACAACAAGACCGCCGTGGGAAAGACCCCAAGTGTTGGACTTGCCAGTGGTGTGGTTGTGAGTGATGGTGTGGGTGTCCGTGGTAATGGAACGCTGCCAGGACAAAACGGTGCTGCGGGTAAACCAGTTCCTCCTCCGAGAATAGGAGACTCTAAGGAACCTGGATGGAGTAGTAGTGTCAACAACAACAACGCTCCAGTACCTCATGTTCCTCCAAGAACTGTTGTCAGTCCCAGCAAAACTCCTTCCGCAGCAGCCACGCCGTCCAGAGATGAAGCTGAGAGAATACGAAAATACCAGGTGAGGGTTTTGTGAATCTCATTCTGCCTCTCATTTGCATCACTTATGACCATTAGTTATCTTTTTTACGACCGATTGGAAACCACAACGAGGTCATAAAAATGCCTCCGTAATTTCGTATCTAATTAGAAGATCGCAGTAGAATGTTTTATCGTTTGCGAGAAGGTAAAATTCTAATCAGAGGACTGAAGCTACTTTATTTAATTACCTTGCTTTACTCCACTATCAAACTGACTATCTGGTATTTAGCTTCTGGTCGTTAGTTGTGAGTGATAATGATGATGATGCGGTGTAATAGCCGATATCAATCCCCGCGATTGGATGTCAGTCCATTCGTGACATGTCAAATAGACGTTTTGCAGTGTACCGTGACACTTTAATGGGGAATGATAACCCTATCTGGCAATTATTCAAAGGGAACGTTCACTTATTGGTGGCTTGAATTGCCTGCATTTCTCATGTTCATCTGGTTTATGTGTGTTTTCATTCAATGATTTCCAATTACCTGTTGTAGTAAGACAAACACTCGATTAAAGGCGAATACCTGCTTAATGGGAAAATAAACTTTGTACCAGTGAATTCTTGACGATAGAAAAACAACTTTATCCGAAAATAATTACTAAAAGAGTTTAAGAGTCCGAATTAAGTGGTTGTTACGACTGAGGTCGTTGATGTCCAGGAATGACTTTGGGCATGTGGGAGTCCTGCGTGACCAACGATTTAGCAAACATCTCAGAAGTCATCAGTTGATGGGTGAATGAATTACAATGAACACTCCTATCAATCGCACGACTATTATAGCTATTGTATGCAAATCTTTAGAGATGGATTAAAAGATAGAGTTGACAGTGAGAAAAGTCTAGATATGTTGTACATGAATACCATTTAAGTTGTATGCTGTAAAATTAAAAATTCACTTTAATTGTAGATAATGTCCCTACAGCGTCTTAAATTATCACGTTAATTCTGTCTCCAACTACCAAGGTATTTTTGAGACACACAGATTTATAGATTCGAAGATTTTTATGCTCTTACTCTTCTTCGAATCAGGCTCAGAAGAAATTAATTCGTAAAAAAGGATAAACCCCTCATGTTGTTGTTCTTAGCTCATTACAATATAAAAGTGAGAAAAATGTACGACACCAAAAAGAACAGTTAAAAACTTTACTGAACACGTCATCCTCATACTTAAGTAAGAATTAACCTTCAGGTTAATTTACAAAATTCGCGTATGTCTGTCATCAAAAAAGGGATTTTGAGTACTTGCTGATCTTTTTGCACTTTGCCATATGAAATGTTAGACTTGAGGGCATTTTGGCAATCACTGAGAGTGGCCTTTCGATGTAAACGGTCCAAAAGGCTAGGGCTAGCGTCTTTGACTCAATGAAAGTAGGACGTCTCTGCTTAATCAAAAACTTCAAAGATTGATTCCAGTTCCTATTGAAAATATTCAGAGGATGAAAAAGCATCAAACACTTCAATTTCAAACTCCAAGTTAAACTTCACACTTCATTTCGCACATTAAATGAGTTTTGCACGAGTCACCTGCAAAGTCAGTAATTTTTGAATCGCGAGTTGAATACGCAGCGTCAGTCAGTCATTCTACTGTCGTGATTTTAATTCACATTACAAGCTGTGTGTGTTTAGTGATATATTTCCCTTTCTAAAAAAGTGCATTAAGTTGCAAACTGCACCTTGGAACCATTTGTTAGCAAGGACAAACTACATTACTTGCACAATCGTGCGTAATTCTACAATTACTTCTAGCCTAGAATTACTTTTGAAAGATTCAATCTCATTATTAATAAAATCCAGTTATATACACAGGCTTCACTTCATTATTTACAGAACATAGTTGTTGGCTTATATTGCAAGTATTATAACTACTCCTTAATGCAAGGCACTCTTTTACTACACAGTTGGGTAGTAATAAAGTAACTATACTGGATGGAATCCCATTATGTCTACCAATGTGAGCTTATTCTGTAACCTCACATAAAATCTCTCACTACTAAAGACTTTATAAAGTCTCTCTCGATCATCTCACCCATGAGATCTTCACACACCACGACTCTTAAAAGTTTTGAACGGTATGTGTATGTGTGACTGAGCTGAAAATAAGTGTTGGATTGGGTTATTGGAAATTCAATATCAAGTGTCGTAATAAATCGCATGGGGCTCACCTCACTTCATACCTGGGAATGACGTAAGGTGTGCATGCAGCCAGAAGTCTTTGCTCTTTATATCTACGACCCTGAGATCACCTAGAAGAGATGATGAGGTTTATGCTGATGATGTTAGCCTATGGTGGTATTATTGGTAGTTAGTAGTAGTGGTTAGAAGAGCTCATATAAGTGGCAGTCCACCAATGTGTAATAGAAAAGAATGTAGGTGTATGCTAATGAATAGAGAAGAAAAGTAAGTTAGATATTCTTGGAAATGAAAAAAGTTTTGGTAGTGAAGTAATAGAACCTGCTCAGTGAGGTTGGAAGTGGTGTGGTCTTCTGTGTCAGTGCGAGGATTTTTGTAAGAGAAATAATCATCCAGTCGCACATAAACTTCCATTTACTATTTCACTTTATATATTTCCTTTCAGAAGAGAAAGCAAAGGTAGGACAGACACGAAAGTATTGAGGATAAAACACCAGACTAAAGTAAATGGAACTGCCCTGTTTTTCACTCGGATCCAATAGTAAAATGATATCCCATTCCCTGTCTCTTCACACGACATTACTGTATAGTTTGTAGTAAGTAGAGTGAACTTCTTCTGCTTCATGCATTCGGTTTGATTAAGTGAACTCGAATATCTAGTATTCTACGTGTAACATGTAAAGGAACGATATAAAATCCTATCCATGCTCTGTGAATTATTCATGCAACAACCAGAAGCTGTTCCAAGTCTACGTGAGATTCGCACCTGTCCAGTTATCATTTACTTTCTCCTTTGAAGACATGACACTCAGGTAGAGACAGTTCTACTCGGTTGATGCACAAAGACCTACACAGATTTCTTGTACGTGACACCCTATATTTCTTGGAGACAAGTGTCTATCTGGTGTCATCTTGTATCTCGGTGACTGTGTTTGGTGCATGTGTGTCATATACTACATGATTAATATATTGTTATTCAAAACGAGTGAACTTTGGCAAAAAGTGTCTCTTCTAAAGCTCTTCAGTTTGCAAAGAAAACTATCTCAAGGGATTTCCTCAGAGATACTTTGAGAGACAACATTAGTCTCATCGTCACTTGCTTCAAAGTTGGAGGGTTGTGTGGCTTTGAGTTTCTACTTTCCAGTGTCGTTGTACAAGTAAACGGTGTAATAACACGGAATGACAAGGAGCGTTTGTCTCTCTTATGTTGCTCATGCAGAACGGAAACTCTTTCGAATATCAAGAACGCATCTACAAGCATTTGGTATGGTTTACATGCAAAAAACGTGAATGTATATTACACAGTACACATTTTTTTCATCATCTTTAACAGACAGACACAAAGGCCCCATAGAAAGTTGGAACTCATATAATTTTCTATCTAAGTAACTTTTCTAGTGAAAAATTGTCACTTCAATCTGTGGTATATTGGAAGTCTCCAAAAGTTCACGTGCAACACGGAGTGTCTGACAACAAAACAGCTACAGTTTTATTGCTGATGACTTACAATTACTCGTGCAAAGTTTGCAATTAAAAGCACTCAAAATACTTTCCAACTCTTAAGAGCTTTTCTAATTTACGTCAGGCGGATAAAATATTAATAAGTTGAGTAGAGAAAGAAGACTTTTTAACCGTGGCTTAAGGAATTTCCGTCCTTTATAATTGTTAGCTGTGTGTTTACTGGTACTTTAAAAGTGCAAACTGTCAAAACAAATTACGCAGAGGACAATTAGCCGTGGGAATGAATGGCTTTTTACACAAATAATTGCACATGACAGACATAAATTACATCGGAAGAATGTTGTGTATGCATTATGAAACCATATTTTTATGTTCATGAAGCATTTCAAAGTCTTTAGAAATCCATTAGTGCTCTAATTGTGCTTTTAAGGATTCCAAATGTTTATGTGATATGTTTGAATATATTTGCAGGAGGAATTGAAGAAACGTAGAGAACAAGAAGAAAAGCATGCAAAGGAACAAGAATTTCTCCGAACTTCTTTGCGAGGGTCTAAGAAGTTGCAAGCCTTAGAGAATCAGAGGGAAGAAAGCCCTACACTTGTAACTGGATTTGTTAATGATGCCTATGATGTTGACGAGGATAGGATTCCTTACACTCCACACAAGTATGATGCCATTCTTCCAAAGCCTGTCGGTAAGTTGTTGTTGCGGTTATATTTTTGTACAATTAGCGTTAATACTACCGCATTGGAATATATTTTTATGAAAATGTCAAAGAACATTTTATTACAAGAGAGTTTCGGAATGTGTTAAGTACACAGAGTGTAGGTAGACGGGAATTCCCGTTTCGCCTGTATCAATTAAAAGACAGAGATTCTTCGTCTACCAGAGCTTGAGTATCAAAGTCATTAAAGTTGCAGCAATAATTTGAGTAGGAAATCAAGCCATTTCATTTCAAATAAAAACCATCGCGAAAATAATTCGATTTGGTCTCTTGCTGAGAATAAAAGTGTTAAAAGGAAGACAGTAATTTTGGGAGAGAAGGAAGGAGCGACGATGATGGGAGGCTTGTAGAAGAACATGAAGGAGATTTTATTCTAGCCCACATCCAATTTAGTCTTGTTAATAGCCGTGTCTTAATAGCTCAACGAATTTATCAACCTCCGTGCCTTCTTGCGACCAATTTTGGTCACGGGACAAACACTTCATTACTACCTCCCATTTCTAGTCTTTCGGAACGTCCTTCTTATGCGAATTGATGGGGGTGCTTGATTGTACGGCATGAAAGTGTGATTGAGTTTCTATACTTTCGCCAACATGAAGTTTTAATTGATGGCTTTAGCAATCTATAAATCCACGTGGGGATCAGGTGTCATAAAAATACAGAGCGTTTATGCAAATGTCCATATCAGGTCAGAATGTCAGATTGCAAGTATGGGTGCTAGTTACCTTGTTATTATACAAACATGTTGCAATAAGCAACAATAGTAATTAGAGAAGTAATTGTAAAGCTTGATAAATGAGTAGACCAGTAGTAACCTAAAGATGCCCATACAGATACGTTTAACATTTAGCAGTCACATTTACGTCAATGTTTGATATGCAGCACACAGTAAAATCGGCCATGTCTTGGTTTGTCAATAACTTACTGTCACTGGGGACAATGACAATAATAACAGAAGTTGATCTGTCAGATCGCAAAGATCGCAGAAAAATTGAAAGAGCTTGGACAAGGTCATATATACCAGAGTGATGCAAACAAACTATGAAATGCAATACACTCTTCTAATGGTTGTTTTCGTACATCTCTCAGTTGTAAAGACTTACGTCAGTTGTTTTTCCTTGCTCTATATTATTTTCTGACAAAACTGTTGTTTAAGAACTTTACATAATATGGAAAAAATAGGGATTTTGACAAAAGAATGAATGAAAAGTTTAACATGTATGACAGATGAGCGTGGGTTCGGGTTGTTTGGGATCACATCTCCTACTCAGTATGCTTATTTGGTCTCATTTATTCACAAAATCATTATTCTTCATCATCGTCATGCATGTGTGAAAAAGCTGTTGTCACATATTCTGTCCTTTGGTTTACGAGACGACTTCAGGAGAGACTAACATTCTCTCTCAGATAAATTATGACTTAGAGATTCTCGCGGTGTCACAGTTAGTGGGCTGGAAGTTAGAAGACTTTGTG
Organism: Isotomurus graminis; assembly: GCA_034696565.1. Taxonomy (NCBI): domain Eukaryota; kingdom Metazoa; phylum Arthropoda; class Collembola; order Entomobryomorpha; family Isotomidae; genus Isotomurus; species Isotomurus graminis. The sequence goes on from JAQGAB010001975.1 coordinate 10,853, forward strand.
AAGAAGAAGATTCAAGAATGTTAAAGTTCTCGAGTCCAAAACCCATTTCACAACTCTGTTTGAGCTAAAACAACTTTTCACGAGAGTATTTTTGTTGTGTAATTAGAATACAAAATGCAAATCACAAACATGAGAAACATTTTTTGTCAAGTCAAGACAGATTCCTTGGTTGATTAAATCGTCTTCCTTAGTATCTCTAGAGAGTCAGAGCGCTAGTAATGAATGTGAAAGGAGAAAAATAGTTATTTGAGCTTGTTGGTTTGTACATGCGAAATCCACGTAGACGTGATGTAATCTTGTGGAAACAGACATTTTTGGACTTGACTATCTAATGTAGCGATCATGTAGGAAGATATGTATTGTCGCAAGTATGGATGTATGTATGTGTACCTTTCCCTGTTTATGATTGGATTGAAGCTAATAAGCCACGTAAACGGTTGGTTTAACTGATGAGCATATTATTATTATGTAGGGATGTGTATATGCAGAATATTGAAATTCATGTTTGATCGGACTTAACGATATTTCAAGTTTAAAGTTTCAGCCTATTCAATTATGCAAATTCTTTGATCTGTCGAGCATTAAAAATACGAACGCGATTTTTTCACGGAATTCCAGTCTCTTGTGCAGTAACGATCGCAAAACATATGAGACTGTTTATTCGTGACTTGTACAAACAGCTCTTTTCTCAGGTTATGGGAATGTTCTGCCTCTTTAGAGTCACTTTACGTGTGTGAATCTCTAAAATCCAAGCTGGTTTTTTATATTTGTTACGAAAGGCATCTGTGTAGGGAGGATATCTGTTACCTTTGCTTACTGTGAAGACCAAATGGACATATGTACATTTTATTCATTTCTCCGGCTCATTGTAATAACAATAATCGTAATGCTTCGGGCGTCTTATGGCCTTGTCCAGCGCGACAAGAAGTGTTGTTGTTGATACCTACAAGTTGAACCATCTCTGGGGTGGATTATCACTGGCATACTTTTATGGGCTTATGCTGCTCGATTGTGAAGTTACATCAAGTGTAAAGATATGATATCATCTGGGACTTTTAGAGACAGCAGAAAGAGAAGCAGAGTATCTTTTAAAATATGCGAGGAGACACTCCAAGTCCAAACAAGTATTGCTTAAATCCCAAATCAATTTTGTCTCTGGTAGACATGTCTGTACACTTCAGAGTATTCCAAAGTTCATAAACTCCAGATTCGTATAAAGTTTTAAGTGGCTTACATTAAAATTCATCCAAAACTCTGGGATGAGAGATTCGTCCAGGGAGTGCTTCGCTTTTGTAGAGGTTTAGTTTTTAATTAGAAAACTTTTATTAGGAATAAATACAGCTAACCACAAGGCTTCCGTTTCATTTTGTGCCACAAAGTTTCGTATCGATTAATTGGTTTCTGTCTTCTAACTTTTAAAGAGTAAAGAAAAGAATTTGATGAATCTGTTTTTAGTTTAAAAGTATATTCCCTCATTGTGCTTCGTTTCTGAGATACTTCATTCATGAGTCATTTGTGTTTTTGTTACGAATGATCACTGGGATAAAAATCAAGCCCTTTATTCAACTGATAAAGATTTTAGGTTAATTAATACCTTAATACCATACCTTAATTACTCATATGAATTGTTGTTGGGAACTTCCACAATAGTTGATTGTGGACTTCTTTGACCTCAAATCCAAAGCAGAGTTGAGATGTAGCCAAGTCATAATTCGTAATTATCCTATAAGGTTCATTCATACACAACATATATTTTTGGACATAGTGTTTTGAGTAGTTTGGTTGTACAAGAATTGTACATGAATACAAACAGAAATAAAAGCATAGCCACACACGAACTATAAGTGAGCGATCTTCAAGTTACAAGTGTAAAGATAGAACAAGTCTTTCTTTCACACTTACTGGCCTACCCTTATTAGCGATTCAAATTGATTTCCAAATCAGTTTTTTAACCATGCATTGCAAATTAGCTTACATATTCTGCGTTGCATTATCAAGTTCAATGCTCGGGAACTTGGAGTGAATATCGTCTTCATGGGCTCTATAAAGTCCTAAAAGCTTTTATGGTTAGAGCACGCATCACTAGAATTGAAAGGCTTGGCACTCTCTTCAGTGGATCGAAGATAATGCAAGGACTCTGATTACAATCTCAGTTATTATCTTGACTCCTGATAAGTACCTTTACAAGCCTCACACCCTGCACATGAGTCGGCAAATTAGGAAGCTATAAAATTTCCTTTGAAAAAAGTTTATGAATACATGGAAGAAGGCAGATCACACACGGACACACATGAGAATGATTTTACGATATGACTAGCAAAAACATCCTTTAGGACAATGGTTGGTCATTCTTTGTGCATAAGCTAATTATACTTCACAGTTGTATACGTTATATACTGATTGCTCTTCTCAGTATCTCATCAGATGTCTGGGAATATCAGCTTCGATGGTTTTAAATTGACCATATTAAATAGTCAGTGAGGTACATTATTATCTCTTCACAGCTCTGAAAGAAATTATTCTTGGAAACATAGATACATACGCGTATGTTCTTGTGTGGCTTTTGGCTCACTGAGCCCCAAAATTAATGTGATGCTCTTGACAGAGATAATCATTAATAAGGCTTTTAAATTGTTCTTCATAATTATCTCTCCATGTGTTGTTCCACATTCAATGGCTGAATGATCCGGTGATAGGCGTTGTGTAGCTACTGTAACTGTGTACAATTATATACGATGGATTAAGCGATGGCAGTCTATTTTTACCACAACTCCAAGTGTCCTCCGGCAGA
>JAQGAB010001976.1:0-13636 GCA_034696565.1 Isotomurus graminis
TTTCAATAGGTGAGATTCCATAACAAGTCACTGTTGTGACCTTCGACAAGGCTCTCATGGATCTCTTGCATTATTAGAAGTGATGATGACCACTGGTCAAAGAGACGTACTCTACAAAAGTCTCTCTGCAAACACAATTTCATAGCTTATCCATCTTATTATGAAACAGAAACACCACCAGTTATGCAATGTGGATCAGTTTCATCCATCCAGTCCAGAACATTTCGTTGTGACGTTGTGAGGAAACTTATTTGCATGGACAAAAGATGATGAGCCAATTTCAAATGCTCTCCATGTCCTACGAAGGAATGCTACGTGAACCAAACTTTATTTTCTTTCTCACACTCGAGGAGTTCAAAGAAGTTAGATCCACAGACAATACTGACATAATCACTCTGGAAATTCGCAGAGAGTGCGCTCATTAAACTGCAATTCGATGTTGCAGTAGTCCTCTTTTACGTATGAGTGTTAGCATCCCTGGGAAAGCTTTGAAAGACCTTATGAGTCCATTATTGCAGAGACAGAATGTGTAAGTCAAGTATCGTACGAATCTCAAATTAAGTTTGACACAACCCACATTTGCACACCTCCAGGAAAGCAGAGAGAGAGGTACTACTAAAAGTATCAATTACAAGATGCATCGTAGCATTGCCATTATACATTTAGAAGGACAATGGAATGTTGGAGCAAGATCGGAGCAACTCCCAATAACCTCTCCACCAGACAGTCGTCCTTATATGGCGTCTCTCTGTGTGGAATCTTGTTGACTACACATGCATATTATTTCATAGGTCATGAGTCATTGAATTATCATGTAACACGTAATAACATCTTTGCGATAATCAGTGGTGGTGGTGGAACAAGTAATTTCACTCGAGAAAAATGTCAATCATGCCAGGAGAATGGAGTCAGAATAAATACGAAGAAGAAACCATGAAATGAAAGAGTCTGTGTTTAATTGCTTTGTTGAATGGAGGACAATGGGGAGTTGTGTAACGAGAAGGATGAGTGGAACAAAAGGCCGAGTGATGCAAAAATGCCTTCTTGTGCCAGTAGCAATAAATTTGGTGAATGCAGGTGGGTTGGTGCATTCCTAGAAATTTGCAAACTCAAAAGGCATTTCGGATCAAAGAAACAAAAGATGTTCGAATGACTATGTACGAATGTGTGGGTGAATGGAAGCAATAGCGATCACGTTCACATAGTCCACGTTGTGGTGACTAATGAACTGCATCTTTGAATCACAACTCATGACATGAAATCATTAAACACACCGCAACAAAGCTTTTTGATTCTCTCCCTTTGTTTGATGTGCTAAGGATACCCTTTAAGTCACTTATTACTCGTTTACCTTACAACCTCACCGAATACTCCGTGAAACCTCAAAGACACAATTCGCCTGTTGGTTACACTCATTCCGAGAATGAACAAACAACCAATTAACCAAGATTCGTTCTTGATCTCAATGATACAGTGTTTTGGCTCAAGAAACTATTAACTTAAAAATGCAATTTGGACGATTAAAGTGTAATGTCACAGTGAGATGTTTTAAGGAATTTATGACGGTCAAATTAGTCCATCCTACTCTTCACACCAACAACTCATGTAATCATCGTGGATTCCTCTTAAAATCCCTAATGCACTTCATCCTTCCTCTGTTTATTTGCAACTTTCGGGCCGAAAGGTGTGTGTTGTTAAAGTAAGAAAGAAAAATGATAAAAATGCAATTTCCTTCTGTTCACGTAAACAACTCGTTTATAATGTTTTGCAGAAAACACAACAACCTGTGTGTGGTGGATTTATTGGTACCAATTTTTACATCAGAGTTTTTAAGTTCGCACATTAATCCACTACAATTAATTCGTCACGCTCTCTATTCGCTAGGTGGATTAAGAATTGCACTTATATTCCAAGTTGTTTACAACTTTTGAAACAATCCAGCCGTGTAAAAAGCTTAAAGACAAATTGGGTGGAAGACAAGTTGTTTTGAACAAGACATATTCACACACGGATATACGGGGGAGTGCATCCACTTCAACTAAATTATAAAAATGTGTCTCAAACTCTTTGAACTTTGTGAACAACACTTTTCTGTGTAATCAGCAATTTCAAGGTGCAATGTGGACAAGCCTGCTTAAATTTGCAATGGATTTTATGTCATTCGTGGCACATTCTTTAAATCCCAAGTGTCGAAAACAAAAATGCTTATTAGACTCTTCTTTGGGAAGGACTTTTATTGGAGAGCCTACTGGATTCACACATACTTCATGTGGAAATTCAGTCACATCCAAAGTAATTTGCTCTTCTGTAGCTAACAACTTTTTTGGACTTCTGGGTTAAAGTTCTCTCAAAGAAAAATGATAAAGCGACTTGTTGTTTGTCTTTGTAGAGAGGATGAAATGTGGAAAACAAAGTGGAAGGTAGTTTTAATAAGTTTTAGGGTGGATGAACGGTAATTCCGTGTGTGTGGGTTCGGTTGAATGGACACACCATACACATTACACAAGGGACAAATATGTCAAGAATGACAGGATAAAGAAATTAAGATGCAAAACACTCTTTGCGCGAAGAGATATTGAAAAGATGTTTTATTGATGATGCGTTGTGTTGATGTGTTGTTGGCTCTTCTTGTGGTTTTGTTTGTTAATTTGCGAGGTTTGATTGAGCAATTAATGAATGACTCTAAATGGACAACAACACGTTGATGCATAAACAAATAATATGAGGGATTTTTTGCAGAGTGAGACGTCATAAAGACTCTCATCTTGGCTGTGTGAAAAATGAGCTAAATTAACGACTGTTCCATACGTGTCGGATGATTCCCTGAGAAAAGGGAGGAGGATAATTGAGAAACTTTGTTCTGTGAACTGATTTAGTGTTTTTCCTGTTGGCAAAACCGAAACGCTGATGATTAGCTGGTTTTACAATAACGCAAGAAAGTCATTTCCAATCGGGATTTGTGCGGTGTGAGTGGATATTTGATTGCATGAGTTTGTAATGGGTAGAGAAGTAAGTGACCAGGAGTCACACACAAGAAGTAATATGTGGTATTTTTATTGGAGGTGATAAACTATAAAGTCCAATCAAGTATTGAACAACATAAAGTGCAGTAAGTGCAGAACCAAGAAATTTAAGTGATGATAAAGCCATTAAGCCCATTATTATCTTTCTTTTGCTCACGATGAACTTGATAACAAAGCATTTTCTTAGCTTTTCTCTCACAATAAAGACATTTGTTTTTTGCATTCTGTGCTTCAATTTGGTCAGAGGTGAGCTGCTGCTGCTGCTGCTGCTGGTCCCACAGGATGTGTTTAAGTTGACCCACACTTTTTTATGTTATTGTCATCACCATCTCACCTCCAGATCTACAACTTAATAAGCAGCTTTGGGGTGTAGAAAGAGAGACCAAAGTTTTAAGACCTGAAAGTAATAACAACTTTGCGAAATAATTCCATAAAAATCCGTAGATTTTATATTCAAAGCTTAGCATTTGTTATTAAATCCTTGGGAAGTAGAAAAAGAGTTTTGAAAGATGTTCATTTCCCTGCTAAACTTTGCTGCTCATCCGTATGAGAGGAGAGGAGCTTTTCTTGTAGAAAAAACATACAAAAGATACATTGAGATTACAGATAATCCAGAGAGTCCTCACGGGTGGATCTGATGCGTGCGTGTGTGTGAGCTTGCATACGAATATCGAAAGTTTGGAGCAACTTCTGTAAAAAGAGATATGGAATGGAATCCAAAGAATTCTTAAAGGGCAATGTACCCTAAGTAACAACATCTTAAATGCATCACACATTCTATTTAACATACTCTACCCTTCCACATGTTCTCCTTAAAACTATGGCTTCGCAGTGACTTTTTCGAGAACATAAAAAAGCTTTTTCCGTGTTGCAACTGTGTGGAAGCTGAGCTCATTTATGTTTTAACTGCACTTATTTGTGGTTTGCCTGGATAAAATTACCATTAGGTTCAAATCTCTGTCCATGTGGAATAAGAAGTTCAAGGAGACAAGATGCACATACACATGCACAGGATAATCTGATTCTCAACTATTGAGACTATTGAAAGAGTCATCATTATTCTGAGAAAAATTGTAATTTGAGGTGATGTTTAGTATGCAAATTTGGATGAGTCAAACTGCCTAGTAGCGTAATTCCAAGAGTTGAAGTACAAAGGTGAATGGTCAATCTAAAAGGATTAACATGCCAGACATATACACCTTCATCTGTGAACTCATCTACTACTGTTGGTCTCAAATGAGGTCTCAGGTACATTTCGGAGGGTATCATGTATCAAGAATCATTCTTGATTTCACTCACACTAATTCCCAGTAACTTTTTTATATGTCTAAAGTCTAAACGCATCTATCTCCTCCTGAGAAGTATAAACTACTACCTTTTATATAAAAGGATGATGAAGAATTCGAAAGGAATCTCGTTCCTTTGTCCCGTCTTGTGTGTGTGTATTCTCCTGGGTGCCTTTTTTGGTTCCCACGGACACGATTTAAAATTTGCAGTCTTTGGGATTCTTAAATTAGGTGAGGATGGGTTATATATCGCTGATGAATCCAGTTACTGGACATTTAATCATGTGTGTGAGATGAAGAGAACATTCCGGAGTATTAATGATGATGATAACGAAATTGGTAAAGAGTAGTGGAATGAAGTTTGGTCATTAGTCATCATCAAGATGAACGAGCCCCTCGAGAGGAGTCAAGGTAGGCCAAGAAAGCCGTAGTCACTTTTCCATGTTCACTAAAACAGTTGATTCCTGCCAGTTTCCTTACTAAAGTTAATCTGTACGTCCTACCTTGAACTGGGGAAGTGTTGGTGGTGGTGGTGGTGGTGGGAAGGACTATTTGGAATTATTAGCATTTCATACCCACGACACGACCCACACTCTCACCGAGTCAAAGTCTTTTTTGGCCCATGTGGTCATTAGAATATTTTCAAAGTGTACAGGTGTGTGAGTGCTCCTGTGCATATTAATTGCCAGAGGAATGTGCTTCTTTCACGTTATTGAAATTACTCGTACATCCATCAAAATATATGAATCTACAGCCCCCCACCACCACACAATAAACCTTTTACTCTAACACTCCTTCCTGTGGATATGATCCTCGTTTTTGATTCATCTCCTTCACATGCATTCGTACAATTTGCATCCTTGCATCTCACGGAATTTGTCATTCAATTCAACGTTGCTTGGAATGCACATCCAGCGAGTTTTTTCGGGTTTATGTCTCTGCTAGCTTCCTGTCAGTCTTTTAAATGACATACCAAGTTGTACTAAATGGATCTTTGGCTATTAAGAATGCAGAGCCAGGCACATATTCCTCTTGGACTTTATGAAACATTCGTAGTCTAAAATTAAACCAAACTAAACAAACATTTAATTAGGTTATTCAAGAGCCTTAAATAGGAGTGACTGCTAATCTCTCGTTTTATTTGACTTGGGCTTTCTTTCTTAATCACAACTACTTGTTACGAGAAGAAGAAGAAAGTGAAGTGTCCACCGAAGATGGATCGATTGGCAGCAGCAGTTTTTCTGCTAGTGATAGTGGGGAGCGTTGCAGGAGAGTTTGAGGGAAACCTGGAGCAACGGTTTTACGTGGAAGGAACGTGTCCAGGAGGAAAACCCAGTGGAACTTTCTTCCAGGGATTGAGCATAAGTTGGGTAAGGCGTTTGAAGTTTTGGGGTATTTTGAGAATTGCATCATCGCCTCTTCTTTATTACCTCTCCCAGCTAAATAGACTACTTTTAACGCTTTCTGTTGTAACAGATCTCCAATGTCCGAGACTGGTACATTCACTGGGGTAGTCGGATCTTCTTCCTTCAAAACGCAGAGGTGCTTAAAGGGAGTAAAATCAAAAACTTCCTGGAGCTGGAGGGTCTCTGCCTCAAGACGGAGTTTGATCTGAACAGCACTTCTACTGGCTATGGACGCTCAATTTCCCAACTTTGTTCTTTCCAAGCCGTTGCAAATCCTTACGTGACATGTTCCGTCACAAAAGCTGATCCCGGAACAGATACGAGACAATTCGGTATTGTATACAAAGTCTAATAAATACAATTTACTTAAACCCCATCCTTCCAAGAGATAGAATGACTGTATAACTCTATATTTCAGCTCAATTCAGCAAACGCGTAATCCTGTCGGACAACAAGACCTTTGCCGTCTTTACGCGATGTGCGAACGGTCTCCAAAGCTACTACATCGCTTCCACAACTCCCAAGCTCAGCTCTGTCAATCTGATAAAGGCTGTATTGGCCTTAATGAAAATCGGATTTGATCCCCGGAACTTGGTCTACCTCGATCCCAAGTATTGCACTCCAGTTCCCTATTACAATCCCCTCCAAGGCTACTTAGCTGCTGCCCAAGGTTCCTCCTATCCCTACGGAGGATAAACTTTGCAGGAATCCTGAACACACAAGCCATATCGCCATAATGACACGGAATTCCCCAAAACATCTCTTATCCCTTACCACACAATCAAATCTGCAATTAAGTTCCATTATTGACTTTATCACAGACTCCATGTTTCACAATTAATCATGACTTACTCTCAAGTGTAAACTTTTACTACTACACTACCTTCCGCTAATAAATCAACCGTCTTTCTTGCATCCATAAGAATCCATGTTAAAACTCCCACAGACATTGCAGAGTCTCAGCAGGTGAATTCCGGCTTTGATTATAATCATTTTTATATTTGGAATCTCCAATAATAATAAGAACTCTGGCTTTAGCTTGTGTGTCTCTGCCCTCTGCCAAAGGTTCCAAACTACACTCATCAAAAATACATCTCTGTAGTAGTAAAGAAAGTGATATGAAACGAAATTAGGAATGTGAGGTGCACACACACTTTTGTATTACAAGTACAAGTGCAATCACGTAGAGATCTTCTTCGAGGACGCAATAATAAAGTTTAATAACTTTTTCTTTCTTTCTGCTGCTACTTGACTAATTCTACAACTGCGTCTTGTATTAAACTCTTCTTAGCCTCTGTGTACCATCATCATCTGCCCCGCACTAACCATCCCCACTATTCCCCCCTTGAAATTGTTCTCAAAGTCTTTGCTCTATAAAGTTGATGATGAAATAAACGCAGTTTAGTAATTAGACACTCGTAATAATTGTTCTTTTATGGCGGACATTATTCAGGACACTCGAGCATTTGATGGAGTCATAAAAAATGAATCCTGCCTTCTTCAAATTCACTTGTTAGATAATTTATAATTAGCTTTTACTTCTACTCCCATCGTTTCCCTTTTTGAAATCCTGTGTAATAATGCATACACAGTGTTTCTGTAGTTTATTGCGATTTAATGAATTGATAGTCTTTCCTTAAGCTCTGTGAGGAGTGAAGGGGAAGTGCAAAACTGTGATTAGGCGAATGTACTATAATAATATTATGGAACTGGGTAATCTAGATTGGAGTGTGTGCTTAGGTGGGTGAATTAGCACATCGATTGACATGAAAGTACACGGGAAGCCTTTCAATCTCAAATTGCCTTTTTCCATCAAAAGCTTCAACTCCACATGTTTCAGCGTAAACGGGAATTGAGCCGTGAGATGTTTCACATTGCTTGAATTACAGAATCCTTGTATTTGAAACCTCTTCCTTAATTTACAATTCTCCGAATGAGTCACATAGAATGAATATGGTTTGTACTTTGTGTCTAATATGTTTGATTACTTGACACTCATCAATAATGGTCTCCTCTAACCTCTGCTATAGACATACACTTGATACACGGCTTAATTATTCGTTCCAGAAGCGTAAATTCCTTTGATTCCACTCGAGTCGTGTGTATGAAAGTTGAATGTACGTACACAAGTTCATGTAATTACAATAAACGACTGTTGATCATCTCCGCAGTTGAAGGCATTTAGTGTGTGTAGTGGGAAGCAGGGGCAATATCATATAAGAAGAAGGACGTTGTTGAATGATGAAACAGACGCCTGAGTTTCATAACAAAACGCTCAATTAAAGGGTTGTCCATGAATTCACGAGTGGTGGTGGATTGAAGTTCCCTAACTTAAGGCGTCGTGTTCCGTGTCCCTGAGAAGTATTAATTGGCAAAGAAGGACTTAAGACACTCGACAGAATAGCTAGTGGAATGTGTGGAAGTCCCCCATGGTAGAAAATGGAGGGAGAAATCCACTTGGTTTTTTACTACAAGGATTATTATTGGTGTGTGTAAAGACAAAAGAATGTTCCTCGTGGAGCATATCTGCGTATAAGACGAAAGAGCAGGTGGTGGTGGTGGTGGTGGTGGTTGTAGATGAGAATGAACTCAGTTGCACTCACTCATTGCCATGTTGCATCTAATAAAAAACTTACTACGTCTTACATTAACAACTGATTCACTCACCTGGCCTTGGTTTAGTCAATACCCCCAGAGAGACCGTCATTATATTGTTATCTGTCTCACCTTTGTTAGGAGATTGTGTGTAGTAGGTGCTCTCTACTTTCTCATGGATGGATGAGTATCATTACATGCAAGCAAAGGTGTACTGCTGCTGATGCTGCTGGTGGTATGCCTCATCAAGAAAAGTATGCACGCAACTTTATACGAATGTGTAGGGAGGTTTGTGTACTACAGGTGGTTTGTTATACCGTCAATTGATTCATCTCGGATGTGAGAGAGTTCGGAGAGACTGAATCCCACAATTAGAGATGCCTTCTGTGTGTGTTATATACCCACCTACTAACTTCTTAAGTACTTTCTGCACTCTCTGCACCTTAAAGACTGCACATATCCCATGAATTCCTCCTGCATTGCTAAATATCGTAGAGGAACAGGTTTTCTCTGTGTAACGATAAACAGCTTAACTTAAACCTGATTGTATGTGAATGAGTGAAATGAACGCTATTCCTCAAGAGCAACGAACTCTTCCTTCCTTCGTTTAATAACTTTTTAACTACCAACTCTATCTATATCTCCGAGATGAAGCATTTAGCTACAGTGTCCTTCTAGTTATCCCCAAATGCACTTTTACAATTTACATCATTAGATTATTACGGACATCTTCTTAGCTTCCACGGTGAAGCATCTTTCTCCTACTTTAGTAAGTGGCTTTTGGCCCTTACACACTCCCACATTCTACACTCCCTTCTTTAATATTCAATCCCTGAAACGTCTGTCAATCTTGGAATATTTCTAGAAATCTGACAGATGCATACGAGTAAAATATTTGCATGTTTCTCATGAAAGTATTTGGAATTGCAGAACTGCAAGTCTCTCTCATACACGAAGAGCAGCTCTCATCAGGTTGGGACGACTACTAAACTACTTGCGTTCTGTACATTATGAACTAATTGAACAAGCAAACATTTTTACATTTTCCTCATCGCCCTGGAACATATAGCATGCATACTAATACACAGGAAATCCTCGTTTGATTTGTTTACCGAAACCCCTTTTAGATTTTAAGTCCATCGCCTAATCTGAGTCTTCCCACACAATTATTCTAGCAATTAAAGGGACTAATTTTAAGCCTGCGTTCGTTCATTATGGGTAGCGAGAAGATATATAGTGTATCTGTGTGAAGATAATCTCTAATCTCTTTAAAAAATTACTGTTAATCTTGCAATTGTGACAGTGAGCTTACACTCCCATGCAATTCAGGCAAATGGTATATTTAAGGCCACAAATATTAAAGCGGTGACAGCCGTGTGTTTAAAGATTTTTGGTGCACATGAGACTCGTAAAATAATCTAATAAAACGAAGTTTTATGTCCTTTTGTGCATATAACAATTGGCAATGCAGGAACACGACAGTGACATGGGCTCAACGCACTTGACGGGGTAAAAAGTGAATTCCTCCCATTAAAACTCCACGTTTACCTCCGTAAGGAAGTGTACAGGTAATTCTTGTGGAGGATTAAATGTGTATCTCATATTATTCTAGTCTCTTTGTATATGTTATAGAATTTATTGCAAACTTCTCGATATGAATGAGACTTTGGAAAATTCAATCATTATTTTGAAACGACACATTAAATGCAAATTTACGTGCAACGACAAACCATCCTTTTTCTTTGAAGTGAATAACGGGTTGGCTGGCATATCTGCTGGTGTGGTAGGAGATGGCGACGACTAAACACAAATCTATGCATTTTTATGAGGAGTTTTCTCCCCGCACTGGGATTTTTAATGTGCTTATGCAAGTTATGTATTCTTGTAATAAATTTCTCGAGTAATAATTGCATTCCTTTGGTCCTCATCTAAAATTGAATGAAGAGAGTTATCGTCGTATTGGCACTGAAAGCTGTGTTAAAATTTACTGAAGAATATACTCAATTAAAAATCTCCAAATCTGCTGTGTTGTTGGTATCACCAGAATCTCCATCCTGTCTATTAAAAGATTCATGGATTTGTGGGTTTTATTTTCTTGTTATGCTACACACACATACTTGAGTTACAGTGATTGCATGCAAAGCTTGGTGCATTTACACTAATAGGAATATTTGGAGCTCAGAAGAGGCTTTTAAACGTTTTTAAGGAGTGTTTGTGTGTTTTTATACAACAATTGTTTACGGAGTTGTTAAAATTGTAAAGGTTTCTTTGGGTTTTAAGTGAGTTGTATACTGTTTGAGAGTAAAGAGGGTTAAACAAGTGTGAGTTTGTTAGTTACTGAAATTAATAAGGAATAAATGGATGGAGATGGGTTTACGGATAAGCAGAGAGTAAAAGACAGTTTTGAGATAACTGGATTGATAAGCAGGAGAGATGGAAATTGCATATGAATCTCATCTATCAACTTCTGGCTCTTTTTGCTTCGATAAGTAGTTCATTCATCAAGATTTGAAGAAATGTATACAGCGGATGTTTGTTATTTCATACTACTGGTCAGTGGTCACCACCATACGATGCACTTTGGGAGGAAACGAGTTCAGTCGCAGATTGATAACAATATAAGTTTTGTGTAATCAAGATGAGAGTGTAATGAATGATACGAGGGATGAATTCATATCAGAGAGATATATTCCTCTGTTGAATGATAAGTAGACAACCAACACGTACATCTAAACTAGACGTTTATACACGTTTTTCTTTTTCAGATTTCAGTTTTTGCAAATGTATCAAGATTTGCACATACAGACAGATCTCTACATGTTTAAGGATGCAACATAGAGGAGCAAGTGATGCCAAAATTTGCAAACCCTTTTTATATGCACGTGCACATCACCTAACCGACGAAATCTCAACTAACCTCTTCTGCTCCTCTGTGATTCACACTTGTGACAGGTATTTCTTTTTTATTTCCTTCGTTGTACTTTGAAATAGAAGGTAGAGTAGTATGGAAATGCTATTTTACACCATCCATACGAAAGATCAGAGAGCAAACACCTGTAAAATGTTTTATTAATAGCTTCGGATGTTTCGCTACAGTGTGGAAGTCTTGCAGTACCAAAAATAATGTCAAAGTCAAGTCTGTTTCAAATGTATGCAGATTGGGACTTGGATAGATATGATAATGACTTTTGTTACTTCGTTTCAGAAGCGCGTATCTGAAGTAAACAAGAATTTCTTAACTTTCCAGGATTCGTCAAACTCTTTGGTTACTGATGAAAAGATTAAGGAGAGGTAAGAACCTCAAGACATGAACTGTGTAATCATTTTTTCCAGTGGTGGTCCAGGAGATATGTACTTGTACAACTTCAGAATGCAGTTTCACTTTATCTCTTACGTGCGAATAAATAACTTGAGGTGGATTTAAGTTAATTCGTTATCTCTAAAAATGCATTAAGCTTGCCGAAGAAAAAAATATATTAGTGTACATTAGTATTAATATTCATAAGCAATTAATACCCTTCAAGGTTTCTTTCAAATCGATAGAGCTGGATGGTATGTATTTCATAAATATGGAGTGTGGCCCAGTGTGTCAACTCTGTATCTCTCGGAGAGGTTTACATATGCTAATGAATCAGGAAGTGAGAATAAAAAGCTACCTGAACTCCCTCCAACCCTCCAACGTGATAAATTGAGTGTCCTTAAACTTAAAAAACACTCTGAGCATCGCTTACATTCTTTCTATTCTCAAACTCTCCTTTAAACCTAAAATATTTCGAGTTCGGCTTTCTTCAAAAAGAATTTCAAGGCGCAATAAGTCGGAGAGGAAATTTAAATTGGAAATTACTCTTTTCTTCGTCGACATTTGTTAACCAGAGGTTTCCAGTGTATTCTTCCTATTATAATCAGGACAGCTAGTCACTCAGTATGCAGTGATAATATCACTCGGTGGTTTTTAGTCAATGTCAACTTCACATTCTTCCTTACTGCTTTCCAGCAGTCTGATTACCGTAGATTGGGAGTTTGTAGATTATTCCTACTTTTCAAAAATCACAGATTACACTTTATAATTATTTTTTATTCAACCCTTTTACTGATGGTCAGCTACTACACAAGTCCTTCTGTATAATTGCTTTGGAATTATGTCTCCCTTGTGATTCTTTTTTCCCACTGCTGACTGCGTCTCATTTTAATTTCTTAATTAACTGTTGGTTTGCATCAGGGACACAATACTTCATCTTAGGAAATCTTCTAAGTAAAACTCTGGAGATTAAACGGAAGGCATTGTGGAGTTGACTCCGGTTTAAAAAAAGTCCATTCAATTATTTAGAATCCAAGTTTAGGACAATAGTATGATTTAAATGATGCTTCTATTTAATTTTATGTTATGGAACCAGATGCTCTTTAAGTAGGAAAATCCTGACCTAGTCATCGTCATAACGAGCCTTGGGTTTTGAGTTGTTTGTGAAAATATGACAGCAAAGTGGGCCATATTTTTATGACTTGTAATTGGTGCAATATTCCGTTCTTTCAGCTATTCTAATAAACTGGGGAATTGCATTTGTGAGCTCTTAATAAACGATAAGTGACGGATTGAAACAAAGCAAGTCATGCAAAATACGTCCTTCGGCATTTGTTAGATCAATGTTGGAACAAATGCAACACATTTCCACGGAAAATGGGGAGAAAGCCTCTAATCTCAATGACATGAATTGAACATTAAGGAAGAAGCAAGTGTGCGTGCAATTAGACCCTTTCGAACCACCAGCAGCAACACAACATTCCTTTCCATTGTTTCCTAACTTTGCCCAATTCGCCCTAACATTTTGTTTCCAGTAGAATTCTTGGAGTCTAAAAGTCCAAATGCACCCTTCACTCGTTTCCTGACTTTACAACTCGCTAAACGAGTTTTGATGAAGACCCATTTGCGCCTAATAATAACCGTGAAATGTACCCGAAATAAATTACAGGGTAGTTTTCATGAAATTTCTCCATTTGAGACTTCTGTCGACTAGTTGGGCTGAAGTTTAGGCACATACGGTAGAGCTCCTCTGCACAGTCGCACCTATTTCAATACTCAACGTGAATCTATTTTCATGTTACAAAGTTACAACGAACTTCCACTTTAACATGAGCAAAATTTTACGGTAACAAAATAACAGTGAAATTCATGAGTCTTCTACACTCTCTAGGGACAGAAATTCCCTAGAGAGTCGTTATGTTCTTTTATAATAAGCTGCATAATGTACTCCAAACCTTTGATGCAACTGCATCGGAGTGACATGCACTTCCAGTCCCTTCCGTTCTACAAATACACTTATACACTTAT
>JAQGAB010001977.1:0-13636 GCA_034696565.1 Isotomurus graminis
TGAGAATGATTGCGTGCGTACATGAAACCAGACGGAGAGTAAGGAGCCCATTCCATTAAGGAAGTGAATTTGAACACATTTAATCGGTCGCGGCAATTACCGTCAAGCGACTTCCGTCTGTACTCGGCAAAGTTGAGCTCTCCAAATGAGTCGAATTTGAAGTTGGGAGCGTAGACGAATGTAGCGAGTGTGTAGCTTAGATAAGATTCACCTGTCTCGGGGTGTTTGATTTCAGTCGAGGTTTGTGCGATGATTCCGAATCTTGGGAGTTCAGGAAGTTGTGTAGTGGCTTCGTAGTAAATTCGGAATCCCCTGGAAACTCCAGAAGAGTCTGAGTGGAAAGTTAGAATCGCAGCGTTTCCACTCAAAAATATTCCCGGGTTGACTCCCGTCCTGGAAACAAGAAATTGTGGTTTAATTAAATTAAAAGGAAATAGGGGAAGCAAAAAGTTACACGGGGAAATTGGTGATATTGTCGTTTAAGTAGCCTCCTCCGTGTCTGTCTGAGAAAACAGTTGAGATAAGTAGACCGTCATTGTCGTCGGTGATGCCGTAGTGAGTGACAGAGAAGTAAAAGGATATCGCATCTGCGGGTTGAAGAGTCCAGACGCATCGTTCGTCGTTAGCGTAGTTGTCGTAAAGATGGTAAGAAATATATCCTGCATCTCTGTCTAGAACGACTCCGCATTCGCTAACTGTCAAAGGATGGAGATTAAAATGAGTGTTACATGAAGTGATACACCTGACGTACCTTCTGGACCAGGAGTGGTGTATCTGGTAGGATAGGCCGTTGTGGGAGGACGCGTTAATTCAGTCGGAGGGCTTGTCTCTGGAGTTGTAGCGCTTTCGGTTGTCTGCGGGAATGTAAAGTCATCAGTTGTCCAATCTGTCGGAATTCCAGTTTCAGCCTCGGTTGTCGGATCTGTCATTCCTGTGGTTGGGAAGTAGAGAGCCGAGAAGCCACTTCCTCCTGAGGACTCGTGGTAATCGGAAAAGAAAGCCAAGAGGAAGTTCCTGCTGATCCCAAATCGGTTGATTATTGTTGATGAGTTTGAACAGAAGCGATCTGTCTCAACCAGAACTCCTTGTGAGACAACTTCGTAGAGAATCAGGGCGTCGCATGTACAGGGATCCTCATTCGGACATCCCTCCATGTTAACTTTGGAGATCTCCACATCAGAATTCCCTTCCGTCGACAGTCCCCACGTGGCCACTAAATTCGGTTCGTACTCTCCAACCACCGGGTAACCAATGAGACCACTTTCTGCTGTTGAGAAAGTCGAGGCGTGCTTGGTTAGAAGCGGATCGAAGTTTGCCCCCCTCCAGGTCAAAGTGAATCCAGAACCCACCTCCGAATTACTAGCTGAGGAGTAGACCACAACCACAACGACGTTTCCTGCCAAATGGAATCCAAAGTCGTTTGGAGGTCGCGATGAACAAAATCTGCTCAACGACAAACAATTTAATTTTCGGCAACAAAATCAATTGACTAGAATTCCTTACAGTTCTCCTTCGAAATCTCCTGGATATCCCAAATTGCTGAGAGAATAGAGACGAACTCCTCCCGTTAAGCAGTCTGAGTTGGGAGAGTTGACGTCGAATTGGGAGAAGTTGAACCTAAATTCCCTCGTGGACTCCAAATGAATCGTCCACACGCAAGTCTCCCCGGGAACCAAGGGCTCCTCTGCAACTCCCGGAAACTCCAGAGTCCCTTCGTCTGTCCTCAAAGTTCCTCCGCAGTCACTCCGTCTCATCGGATCAAAAGGATATAGCGTCTCTTCTTTCCTGTTCAACTCACGTGCTCCATTTATTGGACTGAACAGAAGAAGCCCAAGAAACAGGAAACCCAACTGCGTCTTCATTTTAATCTGACTCACAAATAAAACTTTCTAATTGAACTTTGAGTAATTTGTGTCCGGGGTTCAAAGAAACAATCGTCAAGTAGGTCGCTGGTGGCTTGGCAGGGACTGAAGTAGTCGAGAGGATGTGCGTCGTATTAAAACCTTTTAGATAAAAATATCCTTGTCACCTTTTCCTTATCGAGAAACCTGGGACACAAAATGTGATCCACGTGTCCAATGATGACGCTCGTAGCCCTGGTACATTTCCAGCCAAGTGTTTGTGCCAAATTGAACTAACAATGAATTATATGCTTCGACAAAGTAATCGCAATATCAATGTGATTGATAACCACTTATCACAAGGAACATTAGTTCATTGAATAGCCCTTATTGAACATCTGCTTGAGCTTAATAAAGTCACCATACACATGCTTATGCTTCTGTTCAGCTGCCTAATTATTACATGACCACATAGACTCATAATATAGCTTACATAGACACTCACTATCAGTAAGTAATTTACTTTAGTTGCAAAACTTTGTGTGGAATCTGCAAAATTTGGCAAATTGTTTAATATTTCTAAATGTGAGCATTGAGCAAAGTAAAAGTGAAAAAGAAACCAAAGTTGGCTTTGTAATTGTGTTCAAGTGCTTTGCTACGATTGTTTCATGCGTTTGAGACAGAACGGATTGCAGCGAAAAAGTAATCGTGTAAAAAATAGTATACTTCATTTGATTATTAACAATTTTTGATATATATGTACATATAAAATGATAACCAGAGTATTGCAACCCAAATATGAATAGCACCGTTAACCTGATGAATCGACTGCAATCTATCTAATGAACATGTACAGGTAAGCGAAGTCTTATAATCAACTAGCGACATACAAAGAAGCTTCTGTTTGACAATCTATAACTACACTCTCAATATAAATTCTATTTATATAACATCTCAACGTTATAAACATTTCAACTCTAAAATAATTCATAACACCACCTGTTTTATTAATCCTATAAGAAATTGGATTGTTTGTAATAAATTTTTAATCCGAAAGTTACCCAAAGACCAATCGCTTCGCCGGAACAAACTGTTGCCAAAGAACAGTTGTCGCAAACAAACAGGTTCTTAGAAGTTAGTCTCATAAGTTGGTGTTGATAATCATTTCACTCTCACCTTGCAAGACATTTAGATATTAAACTTTAGCAATCAGAAGTATTAATAATTTTCTTTCGTTGTGCGATAAGCTGAACAGTAGTAGATAGGTCCTATCGCTACAGCCCTGACCTGCTTTCAATCCTTCAAAATTCACTGCCTGTCTGCCATGATATACTATATGAATTTATGTACTGTTTATTGGTGCATACAAGACTACATATTCTAATGAAAACCCAATTAGTTTAGTTTATTACAATCAAACCTGTTCACGCGAAATCTTTATGTTTGACAAAGAAAGTATGCTGGCAACAAAGAAATCGATATTATTCATATATATAAACTGTCAGAATATCGTTAAAATTAACACAGCTCAATTAATAAATAGGAAACAAAATTGCTTCCTACTATAAAAAGTGAAAGTACGTGCTCAGTCCCAGTAATGGCTACACTAATGAAGAGCTGTTGGGTTTACCCTGTAACCAGTATAGTAATGAGTCTCTCAGTTGAGGACAAATGCCTTCAATAGGCATACGTATCTCAGGCAGGTGATTGCCATATTGAGATAAGTATGGAAAAACCCAAATTAATCAGCCTGTTAGATTGGGAGTGACTGCAATGATTCAAATCTGAATCAAGCGGCAGCTGTAAAAGGCTCTCATCAATAACATAGTTGCGGATATCAAACATTAAGTGCAGGAATTTACGCATAGTACAACACATAAATTGGATGCGCCTGATGGGGAATTAAGGATAAAGCAACTTAAGTTATGCGGCTTTTGGTGAAATGTTGATTTATTTAAGCTGATTTGGCTTCCACAGGGTTTATTCAACTTGGAGTCACAAACAATAAACTGATCTAGAAACGTCAGTTAAGCCTTTGTCCACATCTTGACTCCGTAGTTTTTAGATCGCACTTCCCCTCTGGAAGAGACAAAGGAAGTTTGGACCAGAAGCGGAGGGTAACCAGAGATATCATCTCCAGTCCATATCCACGAACTCCGTCCGCCGACAGGGACTCCTGTATTCTTTACCTCATTTCCTCTGGAACCAATTAACCTGGACTCAACGTTTGTGATCCTTGAAGAGTTGTCTTCCTGACCTGATTGATCCCCAACTTGCGGATCCTCCACCCAAAACTCGGAAGAATCTTCCAGCATAGTCCCGTGTCACCTCGAGCCACACGCTGTTAATCCAAATATCACTTGGTGCGGGTTGGTTCGGAAGTTACATGTAAATAAATCCTGTGGGAAGGGTTTTGTAGTCTTCCATCACCTCAATCTGTTTCTTTGCACCTTCTTTGATAGCTTTAATATCTTTTTCAGGCTTCTCCAGCTTCTGAGCTAAGGAACTTAACCTCCACTCCATGTCCAGCAACTTCTCTCCCTCAGCAACACAATTAGTTAGTGCAAACAAATAATCCCGTGAATAACAAAACCCCGAGTTTAATCTCCATCCTTGTAATTTGTTACTTTAAAATGTCAATTCCTGATGACAGCTTATAAGTGGAAATTATATTGAATTTAAATTGTTATGAGCTCTTTGCCCGGAGTGGAAGAGCTTTAATTTAAGAGTAGTTTATTGAGAAAGGGTTCACTTAAGTATTTATGTAAGAGTAGCTTGAGTTAAGTTAACTGAATAAGAACAACATGCATAAATAAAGATTAAACTGAATGATTAAAAGAAACTTAAGAATGTATTTGTGTTAATTTGTATGGACTTTGGGTTAAAATTTATTACTTCGATGGCAAAAGTCTCAGTTACTATTTGAATGATTTCTTAATTCACAGAACTCCGACACTCAGTTTACACTCTTTGCATGAATAACACGGATCTCTACTAGTTGTTGAGATTAAGTATTGTAACATCCTAATGAAAATAAAAGAGGCCTTGGTGTCAAAGTAGATTGATAAGAAGACCTCCACATCATGTACAAGTTCTTGTAATGAAATCAGTGTAAGGATTTCTCAGTATTTGTGATTTCCTAATTACTTGAACACAATGTCTTTCTGCACAGATTTATTTAAATACTGCCTTATCACTCTAGCGAATTATGTACAACCGTCCGTGTAGAAGGTTATGTCCGTATACAAATAATATAATTTCATTTTACTGCGGTGTTTGCCTTATCTATTAACTAAATAATATTGACAGTGGTCGTATGATTGTTGTCAATTTTTGCGTGTTATATTTGTTAACTCACGTCGATCCATAAAGAGAGGAGTGGATTAAAAATTCGATTCGCCCATTTATTGCTACACGATTTAAGTTAATTAAGAATTAAAAACAATAATATGAAAAGCATACCTCGATGAACAAATGTAGCTGTCGTTTTTATAACATTTCTTGAAAACATTCGGTTGCAGGTGGCTGGGCAGTCATAAATTGCACGTAATATAACAATATTGGTCAAGGTGTAGTTAAAGCTCATTGTTTTCATTGCGTTATAGATTCCTTTGTCGTCAATAAAATCGTCATTCAAAAAATGTAACTTATAGTTTTGCACTTTAACTACAGCTTCGCATGCACTTTAGTGCAACTATATGACAAACTGCTGATTGATTGAGCAACGCAGAATATAACTCGGCTTCCCGATAATTTCACCCATTTGGAGTCTTATCTTAATAGTAACTGGTAAGTTTGAGTGATCTTTGCTTCATTTCGATGAATGCAAAGTTTTTTATTCGTAATTTTATCCAGAAATCACACATGAACTTTCATTAAGTAGTACAATTGACATTCCAGCTTATACTTGCAAAATTTGTTCTTGTGGTGGCGGTTGAAGATGTGGGGCTTAACGGTACAAAAATTCTCGTCGGTAACGACAGCAAATTCATATATGCTTATTTGTGTGTATGAGGTCTTCAGTTACCTGGGCTTAAAAGGCTGCTTGGTGTAGGTTTAAAAGCTAAGAATCATAAGACAAGCTTTAGTTTTGGCTAAGGTCCTTAAGTCATATTCACATTTTTAAGTTCTTATGAACCAGCGTTTTTGAAAAAACCAAATTTAGCTGGAATTCTTCGCCAGAGTGGGAATTTTGGTAGTCAAATGACGATTAAAAGTTATTATGATTATTGACACGTGACAATTCCTGTATGATGCAACCATTATTAGTTTAAATTGGTTTCAAAAAGTAAATTAACTTTGTTATTCTACACCTAACAACTGCTACTCCTATGCAATGAGAAAATAATGTGTTTTTAATCACCGGAAAAATTCCAGCCTAACGGTTGTCTGTTTAATCTTTACTTGGTTTTGTGTCTTGAAATTATAATTTGAAATCAATTTATACTTTATATGTATTCTGTGATCCTATTAATCGTTATTTTTAAGCTCCTAATAGCTTAATCATTAGCAAAATGAAACCAATTAATAATCTATACTAACGAAATCGCATAAAATGAACAGTGTCTGGGATTAATGTTTCATTCTCTTCCGTCAGTTTATCAATCATAAACTAAGAACTATCTGGTCTAGAAATACAATGTCTTTGAAAGTCGTCATCTTTGGTCGGGGTTCTGGTGTGTCTCTGTGCGCTAGAAATTGCTGGTAAGTCTAAAATACATAACTTAATTTGCTCGTATGTGTGAAAAGTTATATTGTATACTTAGTTTACAATTTACCTCAATCCTATATAAAAACGAACTTATTATTGTAACGTAATGGAAAATTTAATGTCCCAGAGTTAGCAAAGAAATCCTGCTACTGTCAGCTATTGTATAAATAGGTTTGGTTAATTTATAGGTGAAGGATTGTGCTTGCAAGAAGTAAATGCTGAGAGAACCCGCAATGGAAAGCCACGTCTGCAATATAATGCCAAGGTAAGTGGTTACTTTCGATAATATTCTGTCAACAGCAAGTCTGCAATCTTATCTGTACTTTCACTTCTAGTTGGAAAAAGCTGCGAAAGGGCACTCAGACGTTATGTCAATTAACCAAATGCTTTCCCATCAATGCCCTGGAGAGCCTAGTCCTATGTCTCGTTTAAGCAACGTTGGATACAGGTTCACCTCTTGGGCTGAAACCATTATTACGGGACTGAAAGACTGCAAAAGCGTATTAAACGCTTGGATGAACTCACCAGTACACCGTTCAAGCATTTTGGGCGACTTCACAGATGTTGGGTGTGGTTGTCAGGGTAGCTTTTGGACGTGCAACTATGGAACTTCAAAATAAGTTTACACAAATTTGGTCCTAATTAAGATTTTAAACCTATTTCTTTTTTCTGCTGAATAATATTTCTTCGATCAGCTATTGTTTCTACGTTACTTTATTCGCGTCTAATTCTGCAATAAACGTTTTTGAAACTTTGAAAGTTAAGCACTAATTTATGCAGCTATATTGATCGCAAGCCATGTGATTTAAGAAAAGAAAAGATAGGGAGAAAGTGAAAGGCGAACTGCTAGAAGGGTAGGTGACTTATGCATTTCCACATCTCGGAGACGTCCTCCCAGGCAAAATATATGCATCACTTATGTCTGTCATTGTTCTGAAATACTCAAGAACTCAATTTGAAAGTTTAAATTCAAAATTATAAAGAAATGAAACCAAATTTCCTCTTTTTAACTCCAATTCATTAAAACATTAACAATGTACCGATGTCTTAGGCATAGGCTACTGTTTTAAGATTGTTTTGAAAAAGTAGTTATTATGTGTTAACTTAATTTGTGTGTATCGCCGTTGTTGCCCATATTGGGTTTTAAGGGGGTATTAAAAATTAGGTGAAATATGGTGAGGTTTAGAGGAAATGTTTTAAGAGGAAATAAAGTGCAAATTCCTTATCTGGCACAATGTATTTTTTTCTTCCTTCTCATGGAGCGTAACACAGGAAACACCCCAAATTTAACTTTGGGCGAGATAGGGAATTTTCACTTTATTCCCTCCTCTTAACTTTCCACTTTCAACATCTTTCAAAAATTGTGGTATCAATTATGTATTATCTGTCAAACTATGCTATGACTATGACTATGTACAATACCCAGGTAAGAAATTACCGTCGATAATATTCTGTCAATCTCAAACCATCCATATTGGATTTGCAGTTTTATTTGGAGAAGGTGACAAAAGATCACTCCGACCTCATGGCAACAAACGATCGGATCAGTCACCAATTCTCAAGGTATGTTAATCCATAAGAACGTGTAAACAAAGCTGAATATAAAGAGACTAGTTCTGCTGAAATTAATGCTTCAGGATTAAGCGACTGGAGAAGTGTAATCAGTGGTTGAATAAACTCCTCCGCAGATAAACAAAACATCTTAGGCGGCTACAAAGACGTCGGATGTGTCCAGAAGGTAACACTATCAGCTAGCAAATTTTGGCCGTTTGTCTATTCAACTCCAGCATAAGTTTTAAACTCATCTACTGAATATTTTACTATATAACTAGTTGTCATTCCTGGTGAATTATTGTTCGTTGGTAATACAAAAACCATACACTAAAATATGCAGCTTCAATGAAGCACAGCTTCATGACTTTGTATGAATGAAGCTGCTTCATTCATACAAAGTGGTGTTATTTAGGAGAAAGGTAGATGTGGAGAAAGTGCCGTTTCAGGGCAACTGCATGGAAACTTACTGATTCATACAAATTAATTGCTCATTAGCTCCAAACTGATAATTAAAATTTCCAAAAATTAATCTTTTACAACACACTTTCAAGTATAAACCTATCACGATTTTTGCCTTTCCATAAATCAGACATAAATATACAATACACCTACAAACAATTTGTAAATGAGAATGAACTTAAATAACAATAAAAAAATTTCAATTTACAACTTCTAATTACCCAACTGGACCAGATGTGCCCTGACTTAACTTACTCAACAAATAATTCAGTAAACGAAATCCCAATCAAAAAACAAGTATCCATACAACACGCTTACACGCTCAAAGCTACGAGTTATGAAACAATCTATAATTACTATCCACAGCTTGTATGCATGTTTAGCAACAGGTGCAATTTTTATTCTGAATCAAAATTGTATATACAAATGTTTAAATCTTCATATTTAAATTAAACTTTTAGTAAAGGGAAATGTAGTTCAATTAAAATTATAATGTATTAATCTGATTTCGTATCGTATACATGTACACTGTTTTATTTGTCCCATATCCGTGTTCACTTTAACAGAAAGTGTTGTTATATATGTTATTCCATATGGTGTGGCCAGGCCTTGGGTTAGCATATAACCTCAACCTCGCTAAAGTAATGGAATTAAGTGTTTTCTTTCGAGATAGAATGTAGACATTCGTGTAATTGCTGGAATTCGAGTTGTACGTCATGATACCCCAGTTTCTGTAGTCCGTTGCCTGCCACGTGTAGTAACCTGCAGCCACAGTTTTTATTTATTCAATGCTTATTCAATTCACTCGCTTTTTTTTAAAGTATTTACCTGAGGAATCCACCCATCTGCTTGGAAATGCAGTGCTTAATCTCCACGTCGTGTTGCTCCGCACATTTTTGACTGCATCTGTCCACCTGTGTTTAATATATTTGTTTAAATATGGTATGACACCGTAAGAATGTACAATAGATCTTACTCTCTTTGTATCCGAATTTGAACTCCACTTCTCGTATAGCTGTCTTTAAAGCATGCTGAATTCAAAAATGTGAAATTCTCGAACGCCTCAAGATGATTCCAAATGCCTAAAGTCTGCAATAGAAAACATAATTAGTCATTGATTTGAAGTCACATTGAACTATTTTGTAGCCTCACCTTATTCAAATCAAAGCCAGTCATTCCCTGTTTCCACTCCAAACTCCAATTTCCATTGTTTGCAGTGTTGAAACTACTGGAAATATTCACCCGAGGTTTCTTAGTCGACGGCCTAAAACTTTCTCTCCAACTAACCAAATCTTGAACCACAAACTTCAATTTATCGATCCTTCTTTTCGTGTCTATTATTCTTTTTTTTAAAGTCTTCAGTTCCGTCAACATTATTTTAATTCTCGAGGTTTCTAATTCACCCGAATTTGTGGAGTTATCGTTCAAACATTTCTCTAAGCTGCTAGACTGGAAATATAACCGAATGTTTTGGCTTATCAGTTCACGATAGGTTTTTTCTGCGTTGTTTACCCCAGAAACCCACAAGTCCAGCTTTCCGCTTCGTAAAATTATTGGACTTGTCACTGTGGAATTCAAGCCTTTCAATTTTTTCTCAAGTTGAGTCACTGCGGATTTGTGTTCCGTGCTTTCCTTCTTCAAGTTTGCAAGTTTCTCCTCAGTTGTTAGATTTCCAGATAACTTAAGCGTAACAAAACCAATAATTATTAACACAAAAACAAGTAGTCCACCAGCCCCCTCTTTTACACGTGAAGATTGTGCCATGTTGTTTCAGTTTGGCGTGCCAAATATCAACTGGCTGGACTCTGTTGAATTCTTTTAATTTATAAGTGATTTTTAAATTGTGTGGAAGGAGATTTTCTCTGAAATTAGGGAAGCCAAAGGTTATCGTTTCTCGGCAAGATAGTTTGCAATCAAAGCAAATGCTGAGAACTTGGTTAATGACGAATGCAAACACATCTCATTCTCCTTCATCTCTAACTGCTCAGAAGGATTTTCCTGGCAAATGAAAAGGTTAAATGAGCTGACGTGTTTGATCAATAGCTGCACAGAATTTCTAATTTTAGTACTCCTGGACTTACAATTAGTTTTATTTTTGCAACATCCGTACTATTTTCTAAGAAATACTCATTCGGCTTGGTTTCACTTCACAGTCAACTTGTATGAATTCAAAAGCGTAAAAAATACGTTTAGTGATTGATTTTAGTGTGAATTGTGTATAGAGATTAAGGTTTGTACATAGGACAGCATATAGAAAAGTATTTGTAGTTTTAATTTACCAGCTTAAATTATAAATCAAGTTTAGTATTTAAATACACAACTTAAACAAATGCATGTAAACGGCACTTCACATTGATTTAGTTGCAAATTGTACTTATGTGAGTATACAAAATAGCAACATGAAAAACAAAGTAGTCCAGGAATGTGAAGTTCTGTAAAAATTCTTCTGTTAACCGTTTTATTTTTCACAGTCAACATAATATTTCAGTTTAATTCAAGTGAGAAGTAAATGTAATTTGGAGCTCTTTTGTTATTTCCAACTCATGGTAACAAAGACTTAACTTTAAAACCCATATATAAATAAACAAAGAACCCTACTCTCTATTCTAACTACTCCATAGGAAGCCAACATTTAAGTTTGTATCATTGGCCTATAATTAACTATACTTTGGATTTCCGAAGCAACTTTTGCAAACACAACTTCTGTACACCCACCAACCTCTGTGATGTAAGCTAATCCGCAAAACCTTTATCCAGGTAAAAATAACTAGAGACATATTACTGATACGGAATCAAACGCAATGAACGTTTCTGATTCTATTTGTGATTGAAAAAACTTATCTATTCACTACACATGAATCATGACTTTGATAACGTGTTTTACATTCATCAAAGGCCCTTTTCATTCCTTCCAAGTTCTTCTTACGTCTCCTTTTAATCAAAGCTCAGAAATAACACTTTCGTGGTAATAACACTCCTTCTTCAAATCTTCAAACCTCAACTCACATTAATTTAATGCAAACATGAGTAATGAGTGATCATAAAAATAATGAAACTAACCATTTTAATACTCCGTAAAGCTTAATTACTTTTAGTTCGTCACTCGTGCACAAGTTAATGAGTCAGAATTAGATCAAATGCAAACTGTTTATAGTCAATTATAAAAGTCAATCTTTTAAACAATTTTGTTATTCAAGTGTTAACTTACTCATCAATAAGACTTTCCGTGTATCTAAATAAGGGTTAACTTCTTTGAAACATATGTAGACAACATATTCTTGGAAGTTTACACACGGAAAAGTTCTTCTTTGCGATCCTTTCGTAATCAACAAAATAAAATTAGGCTGGTCTCAATTTTAAAGTTTGTTCTAACAAACGAGATCGCTATAAAATATTGGATGTCCTGCAATAAGATTATATTGTTAGTTGAATAGACCTTCTATTACAAACAATGTACCTTTTCCTCGTTCCTTATGATTGATTTGCTCATTAGTTCCAAGTTCGAAAAAAATTTCCTTTGTCCGTATAATTCCTTAAACAACACTAATAAAATTGTATCTCTTTGTTGAACTTTTATTTTATTTTCATACACAATCGCGTTTAATATAAGCTTACCTTACTTGCTGAAAACACTCACACACTCAATTGTGACTCATTCGAGTATTAATGTAGAGAGAATGAATCCTCATGCAAACATTTCGTGAGTTTTGGGTAATGTGTGGAAAGCAGGAAAGAATGAATAGACAATCTTCTGTGGCAGATGAATGAGTGAGGCACATTGAGACTTGCAGTTTAGCTTCTAGCTAGTCAAAGTGCATGCAAACTTTAATTATGACTAGTTGACATGTGTTTTGATGGAGAGGAATTATGCATCTATTGTTCATATACTTGTTTAACGTCCAGCTCATTAGATTTTCCAACAAATCTTATATTTATAATAATTATCACTTGCTGTGCAGTTTATAAAAACACTCAATGATCATCTCTAATAAGTCCAGACACCAATGAATGTGTGTCCTGCTGTATCAAGTAATAATTAGAGGAACACAAGTTAGTTCATAAAAGAAGAGATTTGGTTTTAATATCGGAATTAGCTGGGTCAACACAAACAAAATGTTATGTTGCATTTATCACCAACACCTTTAATGAAACTATTGTACCCATAGGTTATGAGATAACAAAGACTCCTGTCCAATCTGTTTGACAAAGCTATAATTAAAACAAATTAAACTCACATATTCTTAATTACTTTTTACTCAAAGTTACACATGTCCCCTGTAAGACTTTCTTCCACTTATCTCCCAATAGTGCTGGATAACTTTTATCACCTTTTGCTATTGAAATAAATGAAACCTGTTTGAAATTTTTAAACAAAGCCTATGAAATATAATTCAACACTTGTCTCTGAAAGATTTAGATTGCTCAGGAATGTAAGACGCATAACTGATATTGTTGCATGTGAGAGCATGTCCAGTTTGTATTTACTCCACACACAAACGTCTACTCTAGTTGGAAGTTTTTCTCCAACAACCTTACAGTTCTCTTAAGGGAATTCTGGATAACTTCTTAACTGTTATTAGCGCAGTTATGTTCGCCTTCAACTAACCAAAGTAAAACTTAAGTGTTTAATTAGGTTCAAAGTATTGGTAATATTTGATCTCCTTTCTTCTATTTCACTGCAGCTTTTAACTTCAATCCAACTAACCCAATTAACGAGTGATACATAACAGTTAAACATTGTCGATTCCGATATTCTTATTTGCATTAATCCTTGCATAGGTAGCTTATATTTTATTTTTATCACATTCTCATGCCGCATGATTTCATTTCTTAGATCTCTCTTTTATTCACACTTTCACGACGCACTCATAATTAACCTGTTGACCATACAACAATTGTTTCTATATGCGATCAATAGTTGAGTTGGCTACAGTTTGCAAGTTATAATTGTATAAGAATTACCAACACCACCGAAATAGTAAGAGAAGCAGTTTCATTATATACACCTTGTCGTACTGCAAATGCTACAAGCATTCAACTCAACTGACTAATTATTAGTACAAGCAAGCAT
>JAQGAB010001978.1:0-13630 GCA_034696565.1 Isotomurus graminis
GTGTTTGCATGTATCGAGAATCATCATAAGTTGAAGGATGCGGATGAGTCTGAATAAGTGAGTTTCCACTGGTGGGAAACATATTTCCAGGAGGAACGTAGTTGTTCATGGTTGAGTGGTAGTGGTGATCAAGTACGTTTGAATTTCCAAAAGAGTTTGGAGTATCATGCATATCAGGAGGACTGTGAATGATTTGATGGTTTTGATGGATTCCAAAGTTTCTGATTATCCTTTGAGCGTGGCCATTAAGGCGATGTGGTGGTTGTGAAGGTTCTGATTTCAAGAGAAGTGTATGCGATGTGGCACTTCCCAGTTGAGGTACTTCTGGTTTAATTGGATCGCGGTGATTAGTTTGGTGGACATTAGGAACATCCGGATGAGAGCTGATTGGAACGGGTGCAGAGAAATATTCCGCCTGATGATCAGCAGAATTATGAGATGATTTCTCGGCAGAATGAGCGTGATTTCCGTGATTAAAAGTAACTGGATGATGCTGTTTTAGAGTCCAAGCAAAGGGCCACTTTCCACCGACAAGACGTAAGTCAACTCCTAATTTCAGTTTTGGGGGTATCCAATGATTAGGTTGATGATGAGATTCGCTTGTACGGCTTATAGGATTTCCTGGTGAACTGCTTGTTGCTGATTTCATAGACGTTTCTTTGTCATGATACGATTTCTCATCGGCTGTGTGACCTCCATGTATCCTCCAATTCAAGTGGAATACATCTCTGATATCATACGCATGTTCTGAATGGAGAACAGTCTATAAGAGTAAAACAAATCACAGTTGAAGAGTATAATATATAAAACAATGAATAGTGTTTGGACATCGTACCAAAATCAACAGGAGCTGAAAGACTCTCATGGCTAAAAATAAGGTTAAAAATATTTGTTCCCGATTAAAAATAGAGATTTAAAAGTGTTTCATCCCTTCACTTTCACAAATCTTCAAGGAGAATGAAACAAAAGTTGTTACTCTGAGGAAGTTTGAACTAAACATGAGACTGGGTTACTGTGTGCGATTTGTTTTTGATCCTTTTATAAGTTCCTTCCAACATGTCATTGGATAATTGGTAACCTTAAAATAGATGGAAAATAGTTAGTTTAGGTTGAGCAGATTTGAAACACGAAAGGTGTTGAGTCTGCAGACAATAAAGTGCGGATGAAGGGAAACTCGGACTAATAATAATAACGCTGCATAGACTCCGCGGTCTGGTAGTGCGAGGAGATTGCGATTAAGAAATGTGATGTGTGCTCATGTGGAAGGTGAGAAGTTATCAGATGTAACATCTTTCCCTTGACTTGTGCACTTGTTTCACAGAATACAGAAATAGATAAACTACTAAATAAAGCGTAGATTAAAATAAGCCTTAAATTGTTAATGATCATACTAACATACCACACATGCAATTATGATTATGGGAATTCGAAACTTTACAGAGTCTAATTATTAAAGTATTAAGGAAGGTAATTATATGTGCGTTCTGGTTGTGTTTTAATGGCAATGTCAATCAATCTATTTCACAGTATGTTCATTATTTTCATAATTTTTTTTGCAGATAATGAAGTAAAACTTGGTTTCTTCAGATTTCTGAAACCTCTCATTCATGACTCTCAGATTTCAGATTGTAATTGAAATAAATCAGAAATATGCAATTCCTCCATCAGAAATATTACAGGATTGCTGTCTGTATATAGCAAAACCTTATTTTGAGTGAGAGAATTCAATAGTTCATTAATAGTTCCTTTCGGAGGAGACACACGCATACAATGCACAGGTAGATTGAAAAATGAGTTAATGAAGTTAATTGCGTATTCAATACAGACTACCTGCACATTACAATTTTACAATGCACTTGATTTGCTTGACCAGTGTTGACCATCGCAATCACATTGATTTCTCATAATTAATATCTACCAGCCAATTATTGGGTACATTTGTTAAGAATAAGAATATGAATAGAATAGTGTAGTAGCACTTGAAGGAGCTTCGTGGAGTGAGTGGGATGAAGCGGAGCGGTGAGGGACAAAGGAGGAAGGAGAGTCCTCTGTGAGTGAGCGGGTGTTGTGATTGAGCGAGTGAGGGAGAGGGAAGATTCAAATTCCCTCCACCGTGCAGTGTGCTTCACACACCATCCACATTCTCGTCCACAGCGGTTAGGTCTGTTACACCACACCAGCGTCCAGAGAAACTTTCCAGGTGAGTTTATTCTGCTTTTACAATTAGTGGGTGTGCCTAAAGTAGTAATGGGGTGACAATGTTTGCAAGAACTTGTTATTGTGGGTCGTAATAGTTGGGGAACTTGACCCGGTCATTTCTTTGTTCCGTTGACATGTGTAGATGGAAAGCGCTGTGATGAATAGGGTTTTAATGAATTGTTTGGTTTATGAAGGATGGGAGCGTACAAATACATCCAGGAGTTGTACCGGAAGAAGCAGAGCGATGTTATGCGCTACTTGCTTCGTATCCGCTGCTGGCAATATCGGCAGCTGAACAAGTTGGTCCGGTGTCCTCACTCTTCCCGGCCTGATAAGGCGCGACGAATGGGATACCGAGCTAAGCAAGGTGAGTTCATTGAGATTTGGAGTGTTGTAGATGTGGTTCTAATAATTGTGTGTTTGAAACAGGTTTCGTTATCTACCGAATCCGTATCCGACGAGGAGGTCGCAAGCGTCCAGTTCCAAAGGGAGCCACTTACGGCAAGCCCAAGAGCCATGGAGTGAACCAACTTAAACCTGTTAGGAACCTCCAAGCTATCGCTGAGGTAAGTTTTTTTTAGTTGTTGGCAGTAAATTAATATTGTAGACCCTGCATGTTGTGTAAATAAGCATGGGTCCTTTTTCAACATGATGAATTAAAAATTACATCCGCAAGATTTGACTGTTAGTGATTATACTCCGTAATTCTGACTTGAAAATGTCTTAAAACTAAATAAGAAGGGTTGAATTTCTATTGTAACAAATTCTAATGCAGTGTTGCTTTTAATTATAGTCTCGAGCCGGAAAGAGATTGGGAAGCCTCCGAGTCCTCAACTCTTACTGGGTTGCTCAGGATTCGTCCTATAAGTACTACGAAATCATCTTCGTAGACACCTTCCACAAGGTATGCCGGAATTTCTTGTGTATTTCTAATTCTCTGGTTATTTTGGTTTACAATTGGGTTAACTTTGAATTTGTTCCTTTAGGCTATCCGACGAGACCCCAAGATCAACTGGATTTGTAACGCTGTTCACAAGCATCGTGAACAGAGAGGAAAGACTTCGGCCAACAGGAAATCCCGTGGACTTGGAAAGGGACATCGGTACTCTCAAACGGTTGGAGGAAGCCGACGAGCTGCCTGGCGGCGACGAAACACCCTCGAGCTCAGGAGAAAGCGTTAAAACCTTCGGTTGTAACATTTTGTTCTCCGTGTTTCTTTCTTATGTGGGATCCGAAGAATAAACTTATAAGTGTTTATATTACGAATATTGTGTTGATTTTTATTTTAAATTATTACGATTTCTTCATATTTTGCTCATACTTTAATGTACATGACAAACTGAGACACAAGATACACACAGACTTGTAAGAAAGTACGTGGTAAGAATATTATCTGGGATATTCACTTCCGAACATTCCGCCCCCGGGGTATTGGTAGTAAACAGCTTACATGCTAGGAGATGAATAGAAGAGAAAAAGCAAGACCAACGCAAAACACTCCTACGTATGGACTTAATCTTTCTCCTATTCTAGCGCATTTCCAAAAAGTACCGAGCAGCCTGAAAACAATAGTAATTAATTAATCACTTTTAACTTGAACCAATCGCTAATTTTCAGAGAATCGTTAAGCTTTCAACTTACCCAGTTTTATTTCTGTCCAACAGAGACGGAAGGATGGAATGGATGTATGTGCACGTACAAATGAGTAAGGCGATGACAGTCAGAAGACTTTGGAAGTTGAACAGGGCCGACTGTAATAAATTCAAACTAAATAAGTTCCAACCCTCTCAGCAAAGCAATCTTAAGTTTCGAAATCAACGTAGGTCTCACCATATTGTCGTTAGTCCTGGCTCACTTGGATTTCCGCTGAAGAGATCTGCTTAACTTCTTAAAGCCTTCTTGATTACCAAGTTGCAATTTCAAACATATCAAAGATCAGGAAAACAAAAAGCGCGATAGAATTGCGATCTTGTCAAAATATTCCTGTAGTCTTTAGTAGATGATGTATTCAACAATTTGAATTTAGCGCGTTTGTAGTAATTTAGGGGCATTGTGCATCACGAAGTGAGACAAAGCGTGTAGTACCCATAAAGCCTTGGAGCAAACATAATGAAATTCTGCTCGCAATTTAATACATCTTTTTTAGTTTTAAATTAAAATGCAAAATTTCCTTGTTAGAAAAACAGTTGTATTAGTTTACTTTCCTCTATTTACCTCAGGGCCAGTTTCTGTTGTTTGAATTATGAATGCATAAGTGGAAAGTCCACGAGCTGCCAGAAGTGTCTGAAATAGTGCGAATTGGTGATTAAGTCAAGAATGCACGTCAAATGGAACTATGGGACACGCATTTTGCGTCCAGTATGTTTGAATTGAACAATCAACTATTATTCTGCGTGATTTTGAGTATCATTAATCTTGACATTCAATCCAAAGGTCAAAATTACATGGGAAATGTAAAGATTTCATGCGTCTATAAACAAGTTCATACCTTTACTTTTCTATGTAATGTATTGCTACTTAAAAGATTATAGACTCTTAAACATTTAAAGTGTTTTCGTGTGTACTATTGTATTTCTAGTGGTTTACCAGAAAACACATTATCAATAAGTATACTAGAGGTTCTCTAGTGGTATAAGGATGCCATTTCGCAAATAAAATTATCTGAATACGCAACGTAGTTTGATGTGGGGTTGACATAAAATGGAGTCGGAAAGACACATTAATCTAAAAATAATATTAAAAGAAGCTCGTGGATAGCTGATTGTGTTATATGCGTGTTGATGTGTGCAGCTTACTTTATTTTGTATATAAGGCAGCTTAATTTATTGTGTAGTATTCTTATTAATTGTGCCGAGAGTTCTGTCCCTAAGCTAACTATAGACTCCAGCCTTTCTTGCCTTCGTACTGCTGACCGTGTTCACTTACTTCCTCCAAGACTAAACTGCATGCATATACTTACTAGCTGCATATATATTTATAGTTCAGTTGTTGTTTAATGTTTAATGTAGTTAGGGGCAAGGTGCATAATATTTATAGTTAACTTGAATACATTGCTTTTAAGTGAAAAGCCCCTAGTTCGAATGATTGAAGCAGTGCAGTGCAAAGTTGTGCATAGGAAGAATAGGAACCCTGGTGGTCTTAGTTTAGTTGATAAAAGTTAGTCAATGCACTGGAAAACTGGAATTCAAGTTGAAGATTAAGAAGTATCTGTCCAGACCTTTCATTTTTCTACGTAAGTAACTTGTTCAACACTCTTGACAAAAAGTATAGTGATAAACTGTTTCCTACTAAAGCAGGGTGGTCATGTGTTCTATTTAACCATGAAGCCAATTTAAGCTCATATAGAATTTGTAAAAATTAACAAGATGATTTAATAGCTAATTGAACATACGCAAATTCAGATTTACTTTGTGCAAGAAGTATCTTCGCCACTTGCATGGAACATTAAGGATACTTGAGACACTTAGCGCAGATTGAGATTTAAGATAATCCGGCGAATCTGTTTTGAAGATTAAGGTTCAGACTTCAGACTTTTGCGAATCAATTCTTACAGTTAACTTGTTCCACAAACAAACGGCAGTCAGTGACATTTAACGTGTCAACATCAGCAACACAGAGTTGGCAGAAGAATGATTGTAATGTTGAGTGACTTTATGCAATCCACAAACATGTTTGGTATTTCATGTAGAAGGGTTAAGACTATTAAATGCTGTATGGTGTTTTTCTTTCAGGCCGCTCTTCCTTTGACCTAGCCCTAATTTAAGAAGCAAAATATTCATTCACTTCAATAGAATGAGAAAGTGAATTTTGATTGAGTCTTAAGTTTGTATTTTCATACGATATGGGCGTGCGTCATGTCAGTTCAATTACATGCAATTAAATTAAAGATTCTTTTTATGTGAGTGTCATAGTTTTTATTAAACTTCTGAGCGTCACATTTACACATTAAGATTACAGATTGTGTCTTTGTTTGATCTTCTTTAATTTACAGTCGTGTGGAATCTTTGGCTTCCTTCAAACTGTTAAATCTCTCGTGTGGAAAGTCACGTAGGACTAATCAAAGTGAGATCGATTTTCCGTATTGGATTTGTGGGTGTCGACGTTTTGAAGATGACATTGGACTGTGAGGATAATCATATGAATAGTTCAGTGAGTTCTGTTCCAGACGCTGTGGTCACCGATACTGGAGATCATCAAGTCCCACCGATAGAGATGGAAACGAATAGTAATTCAAGTATGGGAAGTGTTGGAGTTGCCTCGACAGTTTCGACTTTGTGTCCCGTTTCCGATGAGTCCAAGACCTGTCCCAACAGTATTTCCCCCCAAGGAAAGATTAAGTTTCCTACGTATGGATCTTTAAGTGACACCAGCTCCATAAAGGCTGCAATTAAACCGGGATAGTAAGTTTTGCCAAATTGTTTGAAACAATGAACATAGATTTAGCCATAGCCAAATTAAGCCAGATAAAGCCATAGCTCTCCCACAATATACAATTGATTGGTTTGAGAAATTTAAAATTGATTGTGTGTGGTTTTCAGCCCAGACAGAGCGATTACTAAAGATGGAGTATGCAATTTCAGACCGACGAATGTGGAAAAGCAAAATAGAAAGTTCATGGTTGATTTCTTTACAACTTTGTAAGTGATTACGTGCCAAAGTATTAATTGAAAAATCTAATGCCTTGTGTGAAATGGTGTCCTAAGACTGGAAGTTCAGTGGAGATGGACGCTCACTGCTTTTTGCTTTTCTTACTTTGGGTCATGGATCTGTAAGTCAACAAGATAATGATTCGTGGATTTCTTTGATTCTATTTATAAACTAATGTAAACTGGTAATTAAGATAAGTTTTTAATTTTTAATACTTTCCTGTATGTAGTGTTTGCTAGTGGATGGTATCTAATAGTGTTCTTGCACGGAGATACGAAGAATATGCATACGGAAGGATGGCAAGCGTGCGTCTCTGGAATCGAAAACTTTACATCGGCTTTCCTGTTTAGTGTGGAAACACAGCACACGACAGGCTACGGATTCTACCATTTGACGGAAGAATGTCCAGCTGCAATTATGCTGTTTTGTATGCAATCAATCTTTGGAGTTATCCTGGAAGGGCTTATGGTAGGATTGGTTTTCATTAAAATGTCGCGAGCCAAAAAGCGTAGTGAGACCCTTATGTTCAGTAAAAACGCTGTGATCAGCCGTAGAGATGGAGAATTGCACTTTATGTTTCGAATTGGAGGTAACAATATTAATGGGAATGACTTGAGATTCAATATTGTGGTATGCTTGAGTTTCCAATTGATTTTGGATAATTGTAGACATGAGAAAGAGTCATTTACTTGAAGCCCACGTTCGAGCTCAACTTATTCGCAAAAGGACAACGCAGGAAGGGGAGATCATTACGTATCACCAGGAAGAATTACGGGTACGACAAATATCCAAATCCTTTGTTACATAAAAGTGGTAATTAAAATGATAAATGAATTAAAGGTGGGCGGAGATGGAGAAATGAAAGATAGAATTCTATTATTCTGGCCAACCACGGTGGTTCACAAGATCACTGAAGACAGCCCACTGTATAACATTACCGAAGATGCCCTGCATCCTTACAACAATTCCTTTGAGATAATCGTCGTTTTAGAAGGAATCAATGAAAGCACCGGACTCACTGCACAAGCTAGATCGTCCTACTTACCATCAGAAGTAAGTTGAATGTAAAATGTAACCTTGTGAGTAATTAGTAATTATTACACGTTGGTTCATTTACTATGATTACAGATTATGTGGGGACATCGGTTTGAGAACGTAACTTCCAGGAAGTGCAATTCTGGAGAGAGAATAATCGACTACTCTCTCTTTAACGAAATATTTCCAGTTAGTATGATAACAGACAGTATGGAATCTCCATCTTTACTTCATGGGAATTTATCTCCAGCTTGAAAATAGTCGTGGACCTTAAATAATCCATCAGCCAAGAGATGTGGGACATAATAAGTTCTTCATTGTACATTTATTTACTTATTTTTCTTGCAGAAACTAAATGTATTATTTTTGATGTAAAAATTCTGTTACGTTCTGAATGAATGAAAGGTATAAATATCTTAGCTGCCTGTCGTCACATCCAAACTGCATCGGAATCGAATTCTTGGGGTACGGTAACTCACATTCATCTTTATCTAGCCTATCTATACAAGACAATAAACGTATTGTTTTAAACAAGTACCCCGACAAAACTCCACATTGTTCTAAAGAGGATAGCTTTATTGTTTCGTACGCGGCAGAAGGAACGAATACCCTTCCTCTTCGTTGGTTCATCAGTATGACTCATATATTACCAGCCCCCTTGTTCCAGAAAATTATCAGTCTTTGTTTAGTGCTAGATTTTAGAGATAGAGACATTATATTGCATGCTAGACCGTGTTTGTATAGTCTCTAGTGTACTTTAGAGAAAACCCGTTGACTCATATCCAGAATGAACATATATTATTGTCGTGGTGGAATCCAACATTGAAGTTATTGAATTATTTGAGGCATAAAAGGATGGAGGCTCAACACAGCCACTGCCCACAATTGATAAGAAGTGAACAAACAAAATGTTGTCTTAACTAGTTTGATGTTTACTCATACGAAAGATGTGAGGCTACTTGTTTTCCAATCTACTAGTCTAGGTTTGTTATCAAGACTGAGTTTTTGGGAGATCACCTTTGTCTCACTCCAAGCTTCCTTCTGTTCGGTGTGCTGTTTGCATGCAGCAGGATCTCTAGAGTCTCCCGGCTGTGCTTGGAAATATTACTTACCTGATTTCTGTCAACCAAACGATTGCTCATAAACAATCTTCTACATCATTTAAAGTATTAATATTAAGTAAAGATGCTGACAGAAATTAAAGACGAAATAGGATCGGTCGGAAGCAGTAAAAGGTACTTTAGATTTATTATTGACCGAAGAGTTAATTCAAATTCCTTCTAATTTCCATTCCATTCTAATCAAAACCTGCAACTGTTTACTCACGAGTGCGAATGATCTATTCAATTGAATGATTTTTCAGGAACTTAAATTATGGTTACGATGTCCATGTGGTGCAAGTTGAGGTTCACGTTCCCTCAAAGAACCGGGGATCTGAAATTGGCTCCACGCATGAAGAAATGAACAAGACGGAGGTGGACGAAGACGAAATTGAGGTCAGCGAAGAACACCGGCATTCCTCTCCAGTCGCTTCCACGTCCAGCAGGTCTGCTACTTCTGGAAAGCATATGCGATTGTCTGTGGAATCGAAATCAAATGAGTCAAGTACAACTTCCTCAGTTTCATGTCCAACTTCTCCATCATCGTCTTCTGGATACTCGACTATGTCTGTAGTCTCAGCATTGACTAATTTCAATCCTGGAGCACCTATGCATTCGCTTCACTCAGATTTTAATTGTGCAGAAGGCGACAGGATGCAGTATATGAGAAGAAGTATGAATATTCTTTAATAATTTTTAAACATGTCAGGATGTTTTCTTATTGTTTGTTTTTACTGTTGACAGTGTGTGCATCACTGGAAGTTGTTCAAGAAAAGCATACAACTCTATTACGTCGACTGACTGAGCCACATATTTTACCAACTGCTGAAGGTAAACCGTTTTTAATTATGAGGAATGTTAACACACGAGATGATGTTTGATTTACAATAGTTTTATTGATGTTTCAGAAATGGAGGAGCTGCAGATGCTGTATGATTCCACTCTCAAAATCCAAAACGAAATTAGCGAAGCAATGGAAGCTGGAATTCTTAATATTGAGCGTCGCAAGGAGGAAGAAAAAAAGAAACTGTATGTCGGTAGTTTTAGATTAGTTTTTGCATTCGTTTAAATGTTTTGTTTAATTTTAATGCAATGCTTACTGATTTATTTTTAGAGAAGACTGTTATTACAAGAGATATGGGTTCGTATTCATTGAACCTGATACTCTAGAAGCTGCGTGGCCGTCCACTGACGAGTTGACGGATTTTAATGTAGACGAAGACTTGAATTCAAATCCCTTTCAACAGAGCTTAGGTAATAGGAATGAACGATTACATCAGGATGTTAACATATACATTTTATTAAAATTTAAATATTGCAAATGGTACACAGGTCCTGAAGCAATTGAACAGGAACTCGTGAAGCTTAAACGAAGACTAAACAATTTAGGAAAGTCGCCACAGATTGAAAAGACTCCTAAGAACTTGGTGAAAGCCACGACAATTTTAAAGAAAAAACAGCTTAAGAAAGGTTGTGTTATTACGTGAAAATGTGCAGTTATAATATTCGTTAGGAGTCAACAAAATACCTTAATTTCATTTTAACGTGTTTTATGGCTATGAGACTGATTCATGATTATTGTGATACGCTTATCTGTATTTCTTCAAAGACAACAGAGTCTATTGAAATCATATAGTATTAAAATGTATTTATTTATCCCTTGACATTATTTGTTAATTTCTCGAAATAAAGATTAAAAATATGGTTACGATTTAAATATTTGATATCATTGTGTAATTATTAACTTCTTTAAATCAGTAAAGATTCTCTCATTGTTCTCGCCTTTTTCATATTCTCCACCTTCATTAGCAAGTTTTAGGTCTTGTCTCTGTGGACTTTCAGAATGAATGAGACAGTCCTGGAGTCACTCGTATCTTCCCTTCTTGTGATATGATTTGCTTGCTTTGTTTGAACTCAGATTACAGGTTCACCTAAAACTATCAAGCGCTGTGAGAAATGATAGGGCCAATATGAAACCATTACATGATGTAAGTGTGTATTTATTACTGGGGCGAAGGCAGTTAACCAGCAGACCTGAGTCATTGTACGTTTAGGTTGGTTGGTTGATATAAAATTAAGTTTTTAGAATGAATTCATGGATTTTTACAGTAGTAGGGTCGAGACCAAGTGAAAAGTTGGTCTAAAATTAACCTATGACTATTTATCTTAATTCTTAGAAAGCTCGAAAGGTCCTCTGCTCATTTTCTGAGGTCACTTAGCTAGCTACTTCACACATGACTCATCGCAATGTCCACCCATTTGAGGCATGCACAGACCCTGATAAGAATGAACTGTGCCTTACCCACTCCGTCCAAAGACATAAATCAAAGTTGTACTCCAGGTTCAGCTTCATTTATCTCTGAAATCTTGCCGAAGCAACTTCTTGTCCCTTGGACATTAAAACTCTTACATTTTTAAATAATTTTAGTTCAGAGCTACCAGCCTTGATCATGGAATCATCCGCCTTTACCTTCATATTTTACTTGACATTTGTTGGACTGCTGGGATCTGCAGGGAGTGAAACCGTACCTGCAACAGGTTTACCCCCCAACTCAGCACTTCCTGTGGACATCCCCCTGGATCTTGTGAAGGTCGCTGGAATTCTGCGATCAAAAGAATTCAGCCTGATATACATGCTTGGAGGAGATAGCGAACAAGGCTTTGGAGACTTTGCTGTTGTGCCGGACAAACGACCTGCTTCCTCAAATGGAGCTGATGTGGATTTACAGCCTTGGTTCATTCGTGTAAGCATTTTGAAGATGAACCTCTCTCAAGTTGAAGAACTCCGGGCGTTAATTCCTCCAGCTCAGTCTGAAATATTTAACATTCATCTGGGCGAAGAGACCAACCAACCCAATGAAGTTTCGGACATTATTCAACAAGACGAAGAATCTTCTATAGATCTTAATTTGGATGAAGTTTTGAATATTTCTGAAGATGGTAAGACATTTTGTTTCGTTTTACTCGAAGTTTACATCTTTCTTAGTTGATCCGTCGGATTAACATTAACTAACATTATTCTCATATTTTTTAATTCTTTCACCGTTCCCAGACTCAAGTGACGTGCATCATATTGAAGCTCATACAGTCCCAGCCAGTAGAGATGATGACATGACTAGGCCAAAAATGCCGTTCCCAGTCACTGACGAGAAGTGGAGGGCCGAATTCCTGGGATGGTTTACGATGACCGTTTACTTCGCCCTGATGTGTGGATTCGTCTTCTTCTCGCTGCTTCATTGTTTCTGTCGTCTCTGCTGTGGATGCTCCAATGACTGCTCCCTCGATGACTTGAACGATGACAATTCATACTACGAGTATGTCGCCAAGTCTAAGGCTTTTGCGTTGTTTGGAAAGAATTCAAAACGAGCATCTGCATATGAACGAATTTAAGTTATCTTAAAGTCCAACTCTGTTAAAGTCCAACTCAGCGCTTTGCTTCATTACTTGGTAGAATACGTACGAATTTTTGCCACGCATTAGTACGCTCTATTAATTTATGTTTTCGTTCAAACGAGCTTTTGGATTATTTTAATATTCTGTGAATGGGATTTTAAAATACAAGGGAAATTTTATGTATTCGAAACATTTCTGAACGTGGCATTACTTCAAACTTCAAATCAATGTGACCAGAACCTAATCAACTTTGGAGTTTTAAAGCATTTGACCTTTTACGATTGTTCTAACCTAATTAAATTGGAAATTATGTTGAAGGAAGATTCAAATGAAATATGTTCCCCATTATTCTGTGATTATACTCTGATTGGTGTTTGTTCAATTATACTACTGACCTTAAATGTGTATACACCGTAATAAAACATGTTGAGAAAGATCATAATTGTGTGAAGATGAGTACCCACTTTGTTTCATGTTATGAGCTGTGCACAAGATAGAGATGTACATGGTGAAAAATCATTCTTCCAAGCACTTTTGTTTCCTGTGATGCATTTCAGTGTCAGTACAGAAAACCGTTTAATGTACTTTGTGTCTGATAATCTCAGGAGTACATCAATCAAACGTGAGCTTCCTTCTTTCAAACTGCGTCTGAAAATCTCACTCATTTGTTGGTACAATACGCAGTATAGAGTTGTACAATTAGGGGCATTCATTTATCCTATTAATCTTTGCAATCTCTTTTTTCTCCTGTAAATTATCAAGATGATTATGCATTTATGCCAACTTAGGTTTTTATTAAGAACATATAATTCTGTTTAGAAAAACTAGATATATTAATTTAGGTATGCCTTAATTGAATATAAGCACTTATTGTTTTTTGACGAATTGAGTTTCGTTATCGATAATTTAAATGGTAGATTAACAAAAGTAACAGGGAAAAACGAAAAAAGTAATTTTAAAAACATCCTACTGTTAATGTCTACGTGAATCAGTTGAAAAGATAATTTAATCATTAACATGCTCTTCGTGTTTTTAATGCTTAATAAAGAATAATGC
Source organism: Isotomurus graminis (assembly GCA_034696565.1). Lineage (NCBI taxonomy): Eukaryota > Metazoa > Arthropoda > Collembola > Entomobryomorpha > Isotomidae > Isotomurus > Isotomurus graminis. Next base: position 13,431 of record JAQGAB010001978.1, read on the forward strand.
ACAATGTATCGTAAACCTTTCGATAGACTTCCACTTAACCATCCACCCTTGATAAAGTGATAAAGTTGCTGAATTGAGTAAGAAAAATAAGTAGTCCGCTGTGCATTCATATTGTAATAAGAAGTGGAGTCAGGAATAAAGTGACGTTTATGCAACAGTAAAATAATTAAAGAATCTTACAGCCTGTGCGTGAAACCCTC
>JAQGAB010001979.1:0-13630 GCA_034696565.1 Isotomurus graminis
TGCTGTGTGCACTTGGTTGGGTTCTTCTACCACAAACTACGACAGGCATCACCAAAAGATGTTTCGAAATTCAAGGATAGTGGACTCAAAGGGCCAGTCAATGAACTCATATAATTGTAACAATAGCATTCTACTTAAAAGGTCCTTCCAAAGGGTTACACTCTTCTGTTCTTCTGTCACGGTCACGTGAAGACTTTAAGACCTTAAATAAAAATCTTCTTACGTCTTAACATCTCCGATTAGGAAACTAACAACACAAAACCCTTTCGGACTTTATGGCTCTGTCAATTCCATGAATCTTCACGCACATTCCTGTGCAAAAACTTATAAGTGTAACGCGTAATTTAAGTATTTTGCATTCCTTCTTTTGGTTTTTACATCCATAAAACACTTTTCTCCCTTATTTTATGTATAATGGAGAATTTTTAAGTTCAAGGAGGGTGTGGCTTTGGTTCTTGGAAATCCAATCACACCCATACCAAGTCCAAGGTGCTTAAACAGATTAAAAAGATGTAGGTTCCTTTAAGGGATAATCTTAAGGATTCTCAAAATACCCCAAAGAAGAAGATGCGATTGATTACATAAGTCTCTCTCTGTCGTGAATTGTTAAATCATCGCTTACAGAGATGAGTATTAGCACGCTTTGTCGTACTTTGTACGTCGTAGGCGATTTAAGATTGGAAAGTGGTAGTGGTGGTGGTAGGGACCCATCATCGTCGGCTAGAAAAGTAGGCCGCATGAGTTTATTACGTAATTTTGACACTGCAAATGTTAATAACCCATTTAGCGGAGAGTGTCCCAATTTCGCTGTCTTCCGCTTTCATCTCCACCCTCCGCCCTCGTCGTATATTCGTCGTCGTCCCCTACCTCCTCATCTCTTGTGTATCACGGAAACTCTCACTAATTACTCATACCTGAAAGTAAAAGTCTCACTCTATAGATACATCAGCCTACCACCTACCAACCACCTACCTTTAATAGTAGTGTGTGCCACTGTCAGCAAAAAAAAACAAAGTAGGTCTAGTCTACCAATAAGTCAAACTGCATCTCTCATAATCTCATTCATTATTATATCCCTACCTTCATTAATCACGCCAATATGTTATTATACATATTTCTTCAAATACCTCTTGTCTCAAATCTCTGTTCCGTGGTCAAATATTGACTCTCCTGGGTCAAAAGGTCAGACAGTCTTGTTCTCATAAGGGAGATGCAAATTCATAAAGTTAATTTGCATGGAAGATGTGCAATATTGTTTGCCTACGCCTCCAGCGTCTCTTCTCCTCCGTTCTTGTTTCCTATTTACTTTTAAATGTAATTTAGAACAGAAGCTTCCTCGGCACCCTCGTCTCACTCATCTCTTATCGCGGAATTGCACAGGTGCATCTTAACATCTCAAGAATCTCCTTTAAACATCTCGTCCAACTGCCTTTTTCTATCTTTTTACTATTTGAACATTGCACAACATCCATCTCACCTTTTTTGCATTTTGATAGTAAACTCACTGAATATTACTTGTTAACATGCAGATTTTAAAATACCCTTTTTCCTCGTTCAAATTTAAAGTAGAAGTTTAAGTAGTCTCGTAGTCATATGAGGTCCGAATGGTAATCCACACAGCAGCATGAGCCCTTTACTGTTTTATATTGTGAGGTAGGTTCTATAAATTAAGTTCAAAAACCTCTGATCTCATGTCTACCTGAGAGTTAGTGGCTGGTAGGACTTTTGGTTCATCTAAATACCTTTTTAAGGAGTCTCATCTTTGTTTATTTAAGTATATGGGGCATAGTCGTGGTCGTCGTGAGTCAGGGTATTGTGATCCTCTCTCTCTATTGAATATCATACAAAAGCTTCATCATCCAGTTGCATAACGAAGAAGAACTGGTTTAATTGAGACAAGAGAGAAGCTAATTGCCATTCATTAGGGTAGGACAGGATACGCACACACACACATATATACCTATACATATGTACGATACTTAATCCAATGACCACGACACATAACGTAATACTGCATGGGAATTCCCCTGAGGCCACCACCACCACTACCACCACCAACTAATTCGTACGAACATTAAACTGCAATCAAACGCATAAAACGATGCATTTCCTCATTGCTTTTTATGCTAAATTCCTGTCCCACATTATTACACGCCAACTCTTTTTACGGTTTGGAGTTTCTCTATAAACCTTAATTGCTTTTAAATAACTCATTAAGTCCAGGAGGAGGAAAGTAATTAGTTCTTAAATGATATTTCCAAGAAACGGTAAAGGATCTAAAGGAAACTATAAACCTGATGATAGATGTGAGAAAAGTGATTTCCTGGGGCTAATTGATCCATATAAAAGTGAGATATAGGTGGGTTGTGTGTCCTACTTGCTTTTATTTATCTCGTGAGCTCTTTAAGGACTCGGAAGTTCTGGAATTCGGGAGAGTGTATAGAAGGGGAAAAGAGCAACCCGGGGAAGGAAAAAAGCAAACCTGTCTTTTAGTGAATTCTGCTGCTGGGAACCCTACGGGGTTGTTGTGAAATGCGATACACTCTCATCATCCCACAGTATCACTCTCATCTCCTTTTGTCCCTTTCTTTTCCCCACATTTTTTAACTCGGAGAAAAACTCCTCAGTTTCCAACAGGACTTTTTCCTCTTTCCAAAAAATTTTGTTTCTCATGGACCTTCCAACAATCCACTCAGTCAAAAATTCTACAGTCCACTACGGATTTTTGACTGAATGTTCCTCTATGGGAATTTTCAGAGGAGTTGTTGGATATGTAAAGACATAATGAATGCAATCACTCGACACTTTCTCTCTGTACAAAATGGATTAATCACCACATACAGAGATGAAAGTACCGTGTCCCATTTCAGAATAAGTTTCCATTTAACGTGGATTTTTACTTGGAAGTTGTACAAATGTTTGCCCAATCTCATATTCAAGTTTCAGAAATCTTAGTTGATTTTTAGGAAGCTTTATTTCTATTCCAGTCTCTGTGTATTATTTGTTTTGACCTCATTTACAACTCTAGAAGAGAAGTCAACTATTTAAAAAATGGATAAATGGGGAATTACTCGTTCGTGAGAAATTTGATACACTTCCTTTTTAGTGTGAATGTAAAAATATTGTTTTATTATTAAATCTAAATCATTTTGACGTTAATCACATTCTCCATTGGTTTCCTAATAATCTCCAGTGCGAGTGGAGAGATTAAGTGGGGCACGATAAATCCAGGACAATTTGTGGCCTGGAACTTCCATAAATCCAAATTTTCAGCAACTGAACTACTTTTAAATCGTCCACGCATAATAACGTATTTATTGCACATACAATTATTGCAAGTATGAATCAACGCAGTATTGCAGTATTGCATTTGAAAGTAAATGTTGGGAATTCCGTAAACAAAGTTGACCCTAAAATGTGAACACATTGATGATGCTAATGATGAGTTAGTCAGCAGTTAAACAAATTACGGGGAAGCCAACAAATTAATAGGTCAAGTAGCAAGTTTGTAAGTCCAAAAATGCTTGTATGCTTGTGGTTTGGTCTGCTGCTGGTCTTGTAGTAACTTTTTGTACACAAGTCTTACGACACTCGCCACAAAACAATTCATTCTGGTGTTCGGTTTGTCTGACCAAACAAGACAACACACGCAATGTGCAATTTGTTTTTGTGTACAAAACAACAAATCACAGAAACGTATCATTTGAATGGAGTATGAGATTTTAATTCAGATGAGTTTCCATATTTGGTACACTTCCTGAATGATTATTAGGGTCCTTAATAATGATCACTTCGCCCTTTGCCTCGTCTCCCTACTAGTTGCAGATAGCATAATTGATGATATGGCCTACTTTGTAACTTAAGTGACCTATGAACTTCACTCTCATCAAGCTCTCTACCCTTAAATTATCTTTGGGTGAGTTTCCTTGATTGAAAAAAGGTAAGCAAAAACTGTATACTGCATTTCTTTCAAATGTTTCCTCGAGATTGCAGTGATTGCACACACATTTAATTAAAGGAACTTATTGTGGACTTGTACAAATTGTATTTTGTATTGCATGTGTAATAATTAAATGGCAATGTATAAATATGACACGAACTATGATGAAGAGATTCCATGAAATGATGTGTGGATATTAGGAGAGATCAATATTGATTTGGTCTAAAAACGCAGCAAACACAAGTCTCTCTCGTGCAAGGTCAGCTTTATAGGGAAAAAGTGTATACAAAATGACCTTAAGCATTTTAACCAGAATGTGGAGATGTTAAAAAGTGGATATTAGCTGGAGAAACATCTTTTTGTACCGGAAACTCTCTAGTTTGTGTGTCTGGATGGGTGAACATTCAGTGCAATAGTTTTTGTAGTAATTTATTAGTTAAATAATTACATGTGTAATTAAGAGATGGGGAGACACGTGTGGAGGTTATGATTATTAGAATGATTCAAGAATGAATTCCCTGAATTTGGTGGTTTGTTTGACGGGGGTGGCCCACTCGGGTCCGTTTCCACCGAAGAATGTGTCAACGGCTATGCCATCCACTTGCATGTTGGGGTATGCAGGGATCCGGAAGACTATGTTGTTGTATCGGATTTCCTCTTGACCGTTTATTTTGATTATAATAACTCCGTTTCGAGTTCCAGGAGTGTTCAGGGTCACTGTTACTTCGACATCGGTCCATGCTCCGCGTTGGAAGGTGAAGGCTCCAGTGTTCAAAGACCATCCGTAGGTTGAGTCGCAGTGGTTTCCAGGTATTTGACAGATGGCTGGGTCCTGTGCTTCCCTGTTGGCGTACAAGTACAACTCGCCTTGTCCGTCTTTACGCCACATGACGCGAGTGGAAAAACAGTCTACTGCAGCGTCACCTCCGGCACAGGATGTCTTTCCACCGTAAATTCCAGGGAGTTTACCTGGAGGATGGTTATAAAGATTAAGTCCATCAGGAGACTTGGAACTCCATTATAAATCCCGTCTTCTTACCTCCGTTGACAAAGTTAAAATCATCAGGAAAGTACACTCCGTATTTTAACACCGCAGTGTTGGCAACCTTATGGCTAGTCCAAATTCCAAACCCTCCATCAATCGGACCTTCAGGAGAATGAGAACCTGCAGGGTAGTTGACATCAATTCCATTCCCACTTGCCCAGAGAATCACATTTTGTTCTCCGTATTTAACTGCTGCACCTCCAAAAGCTGCGGACAATGAGGGTTTGGAAAAGTCAGCTTTAAATACAAGAGCCTTTGGTTCTGTAGAGTTTCTAATTATTTTAAACCCTTCGGAATGTCCAAAGACTACGCAGAGGGACAAGAGAAGTAGCTTATTCATTCTGGATAAAGTTTCAAATGAATCTATAGAGTGTGTGCAGACACACCTCACTTTTATGAACTCATCTCAAGTACTGTTTTGTAACACTTGTAATTATTGATTGATCATCTATTGTTCTCACTTTCATAATGCCGTATCATTTATCCGTCCCTCATCTCTTGAACTGATTATTGCATTTCAATTAAAGCATATCCCACCCCACGACAAGCATTTTAAATCAAAGTGTTACAAAAGTGCCAAAATAACTTAACCTCTGGTCAGAATGGGAATTAATGGTAGGTAAAAATGACTAGGACCCTCTTGTGTGTGCAGATATAAACATGAACTAATCAACTATCTCTCAAACTGATTATTGTATTCCATCACACGACAAACATGTTTAAGTGATAAACCTAAGTGTCAAATGCAGATCAACTAATCATCCTTAGGGCAAATTAGTTTCTAATGCACTTAAATCCTATTTTTTAAACCCTTAGGAAATTCATTTCCGGAGTAAAAAATCTGGAGAAAAGGGAATGATAGGAGTTTCAGCCGAGAAGGGTTGTTTCTGCAGTCCCAATCAATACTCAAGAGATTCAACTTTTGCTCTTTGATTGCCTAACTTTAACTTGAAGCTCTTTCCAAAGATCACACGCACACAAAGGCGACAATAAAAGTTTAAAAGTATAATTTGTAAAAATTTTTGGAATTAATTATCACTTAGCTCATTAGATTACCTTGCAATAAGCAAGCTAAAAGTGTAACTGATCATTAAAGATTTCCTTCACACTTTCACACGAAACTTCTTAAGAAGTGTTGAGGAAACAGATCTTCCAGTTTCATAACTTGGTATACTTACTAATAATGACTATAATTTACGTAAATTAATTTGTACTCGTTTGCAGTTGCTTCTTTTGTAATGGAGTCACAAGATGAGCGAGTGATCACTCCAAAAGATCATCATCGTCATCTTCCTCGAGAGATTCTTCAACACGCGACCCGTGAGAATTCATCCAGAGTCTCCGAGTCATTTGTCCAGAGTTTTACTATGGCGTGTGATGATTGTCCAGGACACAGAAGTTGTTCTGCCGTGGAGTTTCAATAGAAGAGAGATTTTTTTATAAAAGGAGATGTGTGTCGTATTCTTCACACGGACAATTGAAGGTGCACCACCGGAAGTCTCCCTCTCTCTTCCATCCTTTTAAGTAACAATCAATTGCATTATCAAGTCCATTTCTCCAATATACGTATGACATCTGGACACACTTCTTCCTTTAAGCTTTTTTGCACTAAACTCTTGTGCAATATACCTCTACACTGCAATATATTTGCAATTCCTTTTAATTCCACATGTCTATGCAGCTTAAAATTGCTTTTGTGTCCACAAAAGTCCTTTAATCTTTTTAAAAACCAACGGGCTATCAATTTATCCGATCAATCCAACAATTTGCACGTTGAGCAATTAACTTTCAATCCATAAGTTTTCTGCACAGTTTCGTTTGAAAGTAAACACAGTGTGCAGGTTAAAATGGCAAATAGGGTTGGATAACGATGAGCGTTTAGAGTTTTCAAGAGAGAGAGAGGAAATAGATAAAGATCTCTTGAGAAAACACCCGAGTTATGAATAGTTAAGGAAGACCTATATGGACGCTTTCACCGACACTCGGGTGACCACCCCTCATTATTCAGTGTGTGTTCGTGTGTAACTTGTAATCATCTCAAAGCTCATGTCTCTCACCCTTCAATTAAAGTGGAAACACAAACCTCCTGTCACGAACCTCAAAGGACGACGACGAAATCATTATCAAGAATCAATCAATAGTAGAGTGAGAGTATCACTTTCCCCTGCCAACCCTTTCTCTCTTTCCAGTCTCTCATTATTAATACACCTTTCCAATGTTTAATCCCTCGAGCATTTTATATAACTTTATAATCCAGGACCCTCTGACAAAGTAAATAAATTAAAATCTCTCTTGACATTTCAGGGAATGATTGACGAGAGGGTAATTAAGGAATAAGCCCCACACAAAACCAGGACAAAGTGGGTTTAACACGAATGATTATAACGAATATGAGTCTAAATAACCTCTGAAATGATTCAATTAAAAGAAGACGGAGGTGGAGAGGAGGAACGGACTAAAGACTCAATTATCGCATCACGTTGTACGATTTGGTTTTAGACTTGTTGTGTGTTTGATTTCCAAACAGTAATCCTAAAACCACACACACACACATATACAAACAAGAAGGGGACTCAATTAAACTCTGGAGTTATTAATTAAGTATAGTTTTAATACGAGGAGAGTTGTAGGGACTCGTTGCAGGTAGAAAGAAACAATTCAGAGGGAGATTGGTTTTTGAGGTAGATGATGAAGGATTGAAGTCATACAAGTGGGTATTATTAAAATACTTTGTAAGCCTCAGTTGTGGCTGATTGACATGAATTCAAGTCTTTAGCTCTTTTGTACCCGAAACACAACCCTTCTTTCCATAAAGTTCCGTATAGTCAAACACATTTTACCGTTTATTCCTTGCTTTTGTACCTAACATTAATCTCTCGTAGTTTTACAAGCTTTACACTTCTACATGCATACATACAATAGTCAACGTCATCGTAGATAAGTACAAACACATAAATTACTCCCTACAATGGTGGATATTTATACATAAAAACATTCAGAACAACACTCAGGTACGAATAAAACACCGTCTGGATCTTTTTGAATCTCATTCTTCGAATGCGAATAATGTTGATGATTGTTGCGGTTTAAATATAAGATTTCTTCTTTACATAATCTCGTATGATGACGGAGGAAGAATGGAACTAAACTCGTCGAAAGTCGGCAGTTCTGGAAAAATACAAGTCAAGATTAAAAGTACATAGAACACAAGGGTGTTTTACACATGTAAAAGAATTGTTTCAAGTCGCTTGCTACACTCAATGTCTACTTATCGTGAAATAACTGGCGACGACATGAGGTTTTTCAAGTCATTTGACGTGGAATTTCATACTAAAATGGCTTTTGCAACGTCCTGTGTGTATTTGATCGCATCATTCAAGTGAATGGTACGAGGTACATACACATCTTGATCTTCCTTCAATTCATCTACCGGCTTGGACATTAGAAATTACAAGAAGCTACCAAATATATGGACAATCCTCACATTTCCTAGAGCTACTGGATATATGACACAAATTATCCATTATAATTTTAAATGCTACTACTCTGGCTCTTCATCCTTCCTTAATTTGTAATTCAAGAATTCAACAGCCCTACAAACACCTAAACATAAGAGATAACTATAGGAATAGTTATCTTAAAATGGAATTAGTTAATTCTACGCATCTAGTTCTGCTCTGCAATAAATGTAATTTTAATTCCAATAGGAAGTTTAAGGACGACTCACCTCCACCAGAAACTCTCAAAAAGTCTAGCGCAACAAATGAACCGTCGGACAATCCAAGTCTGCCACAATCCCCACCGACGCAGTGGATTTCCATAGAGTAACCCAGTCTATCTTCGATACTTATCTTGGATGATAATAATCCCTCGTCTTTCACTTCCGTCACAAGGCATAACACACACACTCGTTGTACACAAGATTCTTCGAGATGTTCCATCATCTGCAATTCAGAAGAAATCACGTAGTCAATTTTAAATACGTGTATTCGAACGTCTTAGATTTCGTTAAATTATTCAACAACTATCTGGATCAAAGTCAACTCTGTGTAATGAATGCGTTAAAATACAAAACTACAAGGCCACCCAGCTTATAAATAAATCATTCTGAACCACTGCTCAATACATTTAATGTAGTTATAGTTCACTTTAAGTACATTAAACACTTTTGAGAACTATTTATCAAACGTATTTCTTGAGCATTTAAACAGTCAACACCTCCAATAACGCTGCAATACAAGTTGTCTATCACCCTGTCATTTTTACAAGTGGGAGACCAAGAAAAAGATGTCAGAGAATTGATAAAAAACCATCTCCTTTTTTCAACTTATCAAAAACAAATCTAAATAAAAGTAGGGCCAGATTTGCCAGATATATGATTTGCCCAAAATAACGACACATGGGTTTTACATAATCGTTTAAGGATCTTTAGGTACTTCTAGGACTTCATAGTGAAATGCATTTTTCTTGTATTTTTACCTGTCGTATTTCATGAATAAATTTCCGGTCACACAGAACTTCACGAGAGAGTGGTGTGTGTATCGCTTTATGAATCTGGACTGATGATGTTGTTGTAGCGTCTTCCACATTATTAGTTCGATTAGGGTTATCCAACTTCACCAAGTAGGCAATGGATGATGTAGCTACTCCTCCGTTTTTTTGTAAGACACGCAGTACCGAAAACAAGACAGGATTTCTGAAAACATAAGAGATTTGCAATTTAAACTAATTTATTCTACACTAAAAGGAACTTTTAAACGAAAAGCCATATAATGTTGAAGACAAACACACGTAAGCGCACGTTTGTCCTTCCATGATGTGTGAGCTGCTTCTACTTCATGTGACTTGATTGACTTTGAGACATTTGATTTTTATCTGAAGGGAATATAGTTGATAGGTTTGTAACTGAGGAGTGTGAGCAGTATTAAGTTTATATGACTTCTAAGCAAGTTTTAAATCTTTCTGGATCTCTGAGATGTTTTCTATGATGTTCTTTTAACATTTACATTTAGTTGGCGAGCATTTTTGAGTGTTACTAAATCTCAAAAGACTACCACCACTGCCTGAGTGTTAAGAACGCTTAATAAATATTGATAAACCTATACTTACTCTGTCTCTGTCATTTTCTTGAGCACTTCAAGCTTCTCAAATGTAACGATGCTTCCAGAAAGACATTCAGAAACCTCAAAATCGTTATTTTGGACTTCAACTAGACATGCAGAGCCGTTTTTGTCTTGAATGATGACTTGTTTTCCATCCCTTGTCCATTTGAGCAACTCAACTTCGTCTAAACCGATTTCAGTCCTTCCAGAATTTTCCATGAATTGTTGAGCCACGGATCTCCTGTTTCTTGCTCCATCGGGTAACAAGTTAATGAAGGAGTTGTGTATCGCATCTGTGTACGGAACAGTGCTTAAGCTCTCTGTTAAAGACTTTGGTACAGGAATACCCAAAATAGCGTCTAGAATGCTTCTCTCAGGCCCTTCAAGCCTTTCTCCAGCACGAAGAAGTATTTTGTGGAAGTCAGCACAGATAATTACTTCACAAGGGACTCCCTCCATTTTCAATGTCTTCCAAGGTGGGAACAACTCTATCAGACATCCAATCTTGAATTCTTGTACTGAATGTCCTCGGAACAAAACAGCTTTGTGGTCTCCGCTTGCAAAGTCGGTGCAGATGGTCCAAATTCCACTCTTGCTGTCTGTCGAACCAACTGCTCTAACAATTAAAGTCATTGGAGGGGAAGAATCATTGTCCACTTGAAACTTTCCCGTGCGTAAATCGTGTGGAAACATTCTAACGGATGATTCGTATCTGCGAAGGATGGTAGCCATTTCCTCGCATAAATTAAACCTGGAAGGGAACAGAAAGGATATTAGAAGGTAAAGAGGTAAAGTATTGTTTTAAATTGTTTTACAACCCACCGACGCCTTTTCCTGCCTTCCACAACAGTCCACATCTCCGAGTCAGATTGTAAATGAGCTGGAACATTAGAGTCTTCACGAGGAAACTCAGACTCTTCCTCTTCGATAACAGTCATCAAAGGTTGCCTCTCGGTGTCTTCGTGCATCCAACGACCGATAGGCGTGAGCGATACAACACTGGACTCTTCCTGTGTCGATTGTTCTTCAGAAATCCGACATGACAATTGCGAGGAACCATCACTGCATTCTTTGTCCACAGCGACCGGCTGTGGCTGAGGAGGAGGTGGAGGTGAAGGACTTGCTTCAAGAATTCCGGACAATGGCATAGGTTCCGACGAGTCCGTGAAGCTGGAGTTGAATTGCAATTTGGCTGCAAGGGAAGCAGGCGATAATAAAATCTGGACAACTGCTTGGCTGCAAGATCGGCGTATGACTACAGGGCTTAGTAAGGGTGACTTTTGCGGTGAGTTCAACTCTTCTATGGCCCCTCCTGCTGGCAGTGTTAAATTTAAATTAAGTTAAACGGGCTTTAATGGAAGAAACCCTTAAGCAAATTAAGTACTCACCAGGAACTATAGTTTCTTTCCTAGGCGATACTTCCTCAATTAAGCTCAGTTCTGGAGATGAGACAGCTTTTGAACGACGCTTCCTTTTGGGTTTCTCAGGAGTCCGGAATACAGCAACTGCTGAAGGACCCAATGCCAATGCCGGAGGAGTGTACGACTCTTCTGGAACCTTGCGTTTCTCCGGCAGCTTCTGTAGTAGCCTTTGTTCAAGTATACTCGTGCCACCGCTGCTGCTGAAGCTGCTGCTATTACTACGATGTCTTGAGCGATGACTCCTCTTCTTGCCCGAGTCATGAATGACCTGATGACTTCCCAAATTGTAATTATACGGAGACAGTCTTCTCATCTTCGTTCCGTGTTTTTCCGGAGAGTCCAAAATGGACGTGAGCCTTCGTAGTTTAAACGGAGACGGTGGATTCTTTCCTCCAACAGCAGCAACTCCCCCGACAGAACTACCACCGCTATTACTGCTGCTACTGTTATTCGCTGCCACAACTCCTCCTTGCTGTTGTGAATGCTTAGAAGATTTCTTTTTCCCAGATGAGTGTTTGTGATGATGTTTATTAGTCTTTCTGTTATGATGATGGTGGTGATGACGATGCGATGAAGAATTAACCCCCCAAGTAGAATTTTGATTATTAGCACCAGCTACAGGACTTGCGACGTTTTCAATTGTCCCTTGACTCGATGGAATGTACGGTGGTGTAGTTCGAGGATTTAGGAAGCGATGGGACGTAAGGGGTAAGTCAGCAGAGGTGAAAGTAGTCACAAGTCCGTCGTCGCCTCGAACAAAACACGGAGAAAGTGGTCTACCACAATAATTAATGAATTAAATTCCAATCTCGCTTAATCTTAAGTATTTCTTGAGATATCTTACTCATAGTCAAAGTCACTTGGAGCAAATTCCCCTTCGGCCTGATTATTATTGTCGTTTCTCTCAGACTGACACCATTTGAAGGAATCAGCTTTCGCGTCGTCGTCAGAATGTCCACTACCGTAAAAATTTAATTTCTTGGCGTGGCTGTCGCAATGATGGTTTCCATTCGTTCCAGGTTTGTTGTTGCTTATCTTGTCCTGTTGTTGGCCATCTAACAAATCTTTCCCATTCTCTCCTCCATGCAACAACAGTGACGACTCGAACTCTGCTTGTTTCTCCAAGATAAGTTGACTCCATCCCTTAAACATACCACGAATTATTCCACTCAGCATTCCAAAAGCCAATTAAACCTTGAGTTCTTAACGTTCAAGTGTCCCTCTCTCACCTTAGAAGGCCTCCTTAACTCATCCCCCTGCGACGACTCATCACCAAACAAACTCTCCAAGTGGGACAAGTGGTCCATCATCATCTACAAACAGTTTAAGTGTTTAAGTCCCATTTCCACAATTAATTTAATTATTTACACTCCCACACGTAATAAATTGCTAATCTCTGTCTTACCTTAATTTCCATGCATTCCTTCCCCTCCTCCGGTGAAAACCTCCTCTACCCTCCCCTCTCTCACTTAATCTTGGTTAATTGTCCACTTGGTCAATTTGTTCAAAGAGAAAGGATTAAGTCTTCCAAGAAACTAAAATAGATTTACCGTTGTTTGTCTTGTCCTTCTGAGAACTTCGGATTCGCGGTAAAAAAAATTCAAATGGAAAAGAGTCTCACTTGTCCCCGCGCGGTGTGTTGACGTGTGCAGCTTTTCATAACAAATACACACGCATAGTGAGGATTTGATTATCATTTAATGGACTTAATGGAGCATTAAATTAATTGGAGATTAAAGGAGGATAAGGTGGTGGCCTCCAGTACTACTTACGCACGTGTTCAAGATTTCCTAGTCCTTACTTACCGTCATCAGCTACTACAGTTTTAATCCACGTCGAGAACACGTGGAATTAATTTTTTATTAAGGGAAAATCACGATTTGTTTGTGGATAATTAAGTACCTGAGATGGAACCTTGTATTCCTCTCCCTCTTGAAGATGAAGTGCTCGAGGAACTTGTCGACAAAGCCAAAGACTGGGCAGTTATGCACGGTAAAACTTAATAAAGGATGGGTTCGGATAAGAACTTCTTTGTTTATTCTTATCAAGTACACCTAGGAGCATTATAAAATGTGAGGGTTGGAGGATTTTCAAATTCAAAATTTTTCAGGAAAATTAATTT
>JAQGAB010001980.1:0-13628 GCA_034696565.1 Isotomurus graminis
GGAACATTTCTTCATTTGAATCATAAATTAAATCGATTTATTATCATACACAACTAACTAAATGCAGTAAAGTAGTTCACATGATGCATCAGGTTTAACTATCGCTTGCGGGAGCACTGGTCCATTCCAACTTTCAGCAGTCCTGTTTGGGGCAAAATTAAACTCTATTATACTTTACTACCATTCATCATTAAATAATTATAAGGCCATATTAATCTTAAGTACCCGGATGACACTCCTTATCACATTCCAATGCACAATCATTCTGGTACAAATATCTGTTGTTTCCGCACACAAAGTTAAACTCTTGAGGGCACTGGCAGCGTCCGAGGCAATCTAGTCCAGGATCAGGTGTAGCTGGAAGTTGCTGCTGAGCATTATCGAAATTCTGGCTCTGTATTGGCCTTGTTGGAGGTTGCTGTCCACTTAGCGAAGGTCTCACAGGCACAGGAATCCTGTTGGAAATACTTCCTCCTGAATTACCAGGTCCTGTAGTGGGAATGAAGGACGTAGGGGACAACTGGTTGCTTAGTACAGGTGGAGCAACTTCTTGAAAGACTCCTCCAGGGTTCCCATTAAAACCAAAAAATGGTCTGCTTGGATTCGGTCCTTGTGGCTGTTGCTGCTGCACATCTTCAATTGGTCTCTCTGGAGGAATTTCCACGGGGGGCAGAAGTTCAAACTTCTCTTGTTGAGCAGCAGGAGGTGGCTGATTCACAAAACCAGGCTGAATTGAGTTAACAACGGGACCTGGAGGTGATACTAAGGGAGGTAACAGTTCCCTTGAGGGAACAGGCATTAAACCCACAGGGCCAGAAGGTCTCGGGGGGTTACTTGAGACGGGGAAGATACTTTGCCTGCGGTCCGACTGCGGAGCCTCTTTCTGGTCTACTTGACTTCCTTTGGGTATCAAAATACCCTCGACAGCTTCACCCAGCAATGACACTGACATGAGGAAAACTACCCCAGCTTTAGCTAACCACTGTAAAGTCTTCATTTCCCAATTTCTCAAGATTACCAACCGCAGTGACTATTCCACACAAGCTCTTGAATCAAACTGTGCTGCCTAAACACTTAAAATTCATCAGTTCAAACAACAGATCCCTTTTCCAAGAAACTTTCACTCACTCAAATCCACGTAAATACCCACTCAGCTAATTGTTTTAAGCCTACTTTATTTTAATCTTCCTTGACACTCTCCTCTCACTTCCATATATTACGGTAGGAAGGTCTACAGAAGAAATGTTAGAAAGTGTCTCTCCTAAAATTAAGTCATCATCTCTAGTCATCATCAGTATAGTCACCCTCTCCTTCTTGTCATACATATTTACACACTCATTACCCAAAATTAACTCATCTCTCTCCTCCAAATCTTTAAAACTCTCCCAACTTTTATTCTTTATTTTAACAACAGCATTAAACAATTAATGTCTTGTCACACACACCTTATCCATTTCAATTTACAACACAGCGATTTCTCTTGCAGTCTAAAAATCTTCAAGTACAAAAATACAAATAGACTGCACTAAACAGAATAAATATTAAACGACTAGAGTTATTGTTACCCCCTTCTTCTTGATGGAAGAATCCCTCGTAGTACGAGGGATTCTTCCATCAACCCTTCTTCGGTTATTCTCAAGAGGAAGGCTTGGCCTTTCTCGGCTGTTTCGGTTGATTAGGCATAGTGAATCCCATTATAGAAGCCATTTCATCCGGTGACCTTTCACCCTTTCCCTTATACGCAGTGCAGATGGAGAGGTACTCGTGGGTGTGGCGAATTGACTGAATGAACAGTTCGCCGGTTCTCGTGAGGTTCCTCGTCTTCTCTTCTTCCGCCGCTGTCGTCGCCGTCCTCACCTGCCGCACTACAAATTCCCACAACTGCGTCTTCCTCACCGACCCTCCTCCCGAAGATGAGGTCAAAGGTCGCAATTCCCTATACAGCGATCGCAGCACATTTACTGTTTCCGTTTTCCTGCATTTTAATCGCAAACTATTTTAAAATCCTCCTTCTCCACCCTTTTACTTATAGTTCCATTAAAAATTATCTAAACAAACAAGTTATCTTACATTATGGTCAGAGTTTTCAGCAACCTCCTTCCCGTACACTCCGTTTGGAACAAATTAAAAAATGAATGGTCTGTTCGATTCGCAAGAAATCCAAGGGGAGAGTACAAATAATTCGCACAAATCTTTATTCCGCCACCTCCAGCAGTAGTTTCCAGCTCCATGTGGATCTCACTCCAACCGACCGGTCGGGATTTTGCGCCTACCAAATCTCACCCTAATTTCATGGACTTTACTTATTCATGAACTCGCTTCCTCGTAAACATCCTGATTATCTGGCTTTATAAATCTTAATCTCTCCTCAGTACTCCTCACCAGCTATTTATATCTTTTAAGGTTTTTTCTTTCATTTCATACATTGATTTTTAATGTATTTACCACTACAAAAGCTAAAAATAGATTGCTTGTTGCATGGTTGACTTAGATGTACCAAACCAAAGAATTATTTTACATGGAGAATCAGTTTGATTCAAGGATGAAAATAAAGTAATAAAATTAGGTCCACTTCGTACGGCTTATAAAAGTTAGTCATGTAAGAAGAGGATTTTATGCGTATCAAGAATTCTAGAATTAAAGTTACTGGAGATGAGTTTGTTGATTGAAAGGTATACACAATCAAATAAATTGACCTTATAGAAGATATCTTGCACCTCTGTATATTCTTTTCCGTACTATTGTATCTAATGAAAGTGTTACGCAACTTTCCACTGGTTTTTTCAAGTAATGGAACTTGATTGTAAGGTGTTTCAACCGAGAGCAAGAAACGATGTACTTCAAGTCTTCAAGGCAATTTATTACTCTTTCTCAATGAGTTAGCATACGTGAAGATCTTTTTCGCACATCTAACCAGATTTTTTAGATAAGTTTTAAACAAGAAACAGTCATAAATGAAACTGGTTTGGGTTTTGCAGGGTTTTGGTCATAGAACAATTCGTATGAATGCTTCACATTGGATGGGATTGAAGATTAATTAAGCTGATCGTCCTGGTCAGCTTCAGTTCATCAGTATAAATATTTTATACTTCATGCCAAGGCATCCGGAAGGATCAAAGTATTTTAATATGTGTTCATACAGTTCAATATTTGTTTTATGAGGTGTTCTATATGGTACAAAGATAAGATAGATGATGTGAGGGCTTCATTTAACTCCAACTATTAAAGTTCAGGTAGACTAGAAACTACCAGTCGCACAAGAAAATGAAGAATTTACCTTGGACTTGGCACCCCAATAAGCTAACATGCTGTTTTTTCAAGTTGATACTA
Source organism: Isotomurus graminis (assembly GCA_034696565.1). Classification (NCBI taxonomy): domain Eukaryota; kingdom Metazoa; phylum Arthropoda; class Collembola; order Entomobryomorpha; family Isotomidae; genus Isotomurus; species Isotomurus graminis. Next base: position 3,331 of record JAQGAB010001980.1, read on the forward strand.
AATGAACTTGGTCTCTCAGACTGCAAAACTAGCAAAAGATATTGACAGCGTACAAACAACTTGAGAAGACCCGTAGGACGGGACAAAGTTTCATTATTTCATCGTCGTTAGGTAATCCCGTTCACCTTCACCACCGTTTGGGTCGAAGGAGGAGACGCTTTGCAATTTACCATGTTGGCCCTAACCCTCCATGCTCAGATTTTTATTTGGTTGATTGACCATTTGCATAGACTGGTTTTTTAGTCAACTAGCAAAAACTTAAAGGTAGGGTGAATAAAGGACCCGGAGGGTTAAAAAATCGAACACTCTGGTTTACATAATAATCAGTAGGTGCCTACAACACATATGAAGACAAGAGTACATCAGCATTACGCTGTAAGTGAATAAAATTGTTAGCCTTTGTACAATTTGTTTGATTTTTTCTCTGCCGGAGTATCTACAAAATCCTTCATTAGCACAACCTCAACTCAACAGCAAAATTGTAATTCAATATTCATGCATACAAGACTTGTTATAAGACACAGAAGAAATCACAAACTGATGGAGGTTTAATAAATCTATGAAAGGTGTAATTTTGTTGACAATTTCAGTCTGCCTGTCTGTAGTAGTAAACCCTTAAGCTGTCTATGTGTATGTATGTGTATGCAACATGCAAATGTGGCAAGTTACTTTGCAGGTTAAAAGAATAAAATAAAAAAATGGATGAACATACATAAGAATACGAGTTGCTAAAGCTCATGAGTAATTGTACACCGGTGACCGGCACGCATCTCAAGATATTCTGCAGAGATTCTCTAAGATTCTTCACACAGTGATCTTCATAACACATAAGCCTTACACGTGTGTGAGAGTGATGGTTGGCCTGATAGGGATAGTCAGCCAAGTATTGCAGAAATAATCACTGCTTCGGATAATAAGCGATACAAAACAATATACTGCAAAATACACTTAACTAACCGCATCAAAAACCGGATTGTGAGTACAATTTCCTCTCCAAAATTACATACAACCTCAAAGAACTTATTTTGATATCTTTTGCATTACAACAAGAAGGCTTGGTTGAAACTGCAACTGCTCTGCATTCCATATTCCCTCGAATACAACCTTGCTCATCATCGTGTCTTTTTCCCATGATAATCCATCTCTCCATCGAAAGAAAAGCCACTTGCTTTTACTCAAGCAGACGAGTCTTCTACTAGACTAAAGTTAAGTAATACTTCTTCTCAGGCAGCTTTTAGTTAGATAGACAGATAGTTTGATACTAGTCTCTCTTTAGTCTGTAGTTTCAACCAACAAGCACATCATAACTTATCCTACCATGCAAAATTCATCATTAGGTTCACAAACCCGCAAACCTTCTCGCTAAAAGTTTGAAACCAAAGGCTTAATCATAATAAGACTTCTCTCCTCTGCCATTAAATGATGAGCTTGCTATTGTCTTGTTGAAAGACTGTATTTCATATCCCTCGTTTCTCAAATTATAGCGTCGCGAATACGAAAGGACTTCTCTGAACTCTGCTGCACATCTCACACAAGTAATCAAGTTGCATGGAACCAAAGAACTTCAGTAATCTCTAGACTGATCGAAGAAAGACAGAAGGGACTGACTTAAAAAACTAGCAAACACCATCTTATCCATTATCCATACCTTAGTAGTCCACCCTGTGCAAAGGTGCAATAGATAATACAGTGAAATTAATACCCACTTTGTTGGAAAATTATCTTCCATTAGGTTGGCAAGTCGAAGCCTCCTTCTTCAAAGGCACAGTAACTCAGCTTTGCTTTATATACATTCCTATTTTTTAGCAAAACCAATTATAAAGATAATTCCTTGTGATAACCAAGAAGGATTCCAAGTCTATATTAAGCACAACGGGAATCAGACACGCATTCTTTGTACAATACAGTCAACAGTGTAAAATTTTAGTTATTTCTATCACGAAATGTTATGCAGTGATACGTATCTACAATAGGAAAAAAGATCATCTAACCGAATCAAAATCTTCCCGAGTATCCCGAGTACACGAGAAAGATTATTAAAAGGCGAATATTAAGTATTAAGCTTTACGGACATGTTGGGGAGAATTCACTGATCTGAAAAAGAATATTAATACGGATTTCGTTATCCACGCTAGTGTGAGTTTCACCCAATAATCTTTCATACACGAATCAAGTAATTGTGGACATGGAAGTGTAAGTTTTAGTTATTTGAGCTTAGAGATAATTACTGCATAGTGCATCGCGTAATACAGCAGCATACATGTAGTCATTTAGTACTACAATATTGTTCTCGTGTTGTACTTGTTTGATTATAGAGTACAGAACCAGACAGTAGGAGGAATAGACTGATAACGAACGATATTATTCATACCATACATGGGTTTCTTAAAATACAATATACTGCAGCAGTTAAATAGTTAATCTGGAGTCAGTCACACTACACATTAAATATATGAATTGTGCTTTCTGTTTAAATGAAGTTAACTATCAATATTGTGACTTTCGATTCTAATGAATCACTCGGGGGCTCACATAGGCTCGGTTAGTTCTTCGTCAATTCTCATTCCAAGTTTTAAACTCTCCCATTATACTCCACTTGTCACTGTCTATGCACTTATTACAGTTCATATTGTACCAAGGAATTCATTAGTCGTGTTGTAGAAGGTACGTCAACAGGCATATTTTCATGCAACCAAAATTCTTCAAGGTTCGTATTACTTTATTACTCCTTATCTCATTTTTCAATGCTGAGTCAACCTCCAAGTGTACGATGCAACTCGAACTCTATCTCAAACGCCAAATGTGACTCAAGAAGTAGATAGAAGATTCTGTCACTTGCACCTCAGTGAATCTGTGTGAATGAAGTGCCTAATCGTAAGGCTCTCCATACGTTAATCCTGATCCCGACAATCATGCCCTATAACCTACGCAGGTGAGACAGATACCTTCGTCAAACATATATAAAGCGTGAGCGTTGTTGAACATGCATATAAACTCAAATTCACATATTGTTAGGACAAGCAGACGGACTATGGCATGGATGCGAAAGCAAGCATTCAAGGCACCTTTTAATTCCACATGGACGGCGGAGAAGTTCTTTTAATGTCGCATTCACTCCAGTACAAGGGGATCATTTGCACAGGTCTGTTATAATATTGGCTGTAAATGCACTCCCCTTGTACCAACGTGAACTGTCGAACAATCATCGGAAGATACCATGCGGATAAAGCCGAAAGTGCTTCGAATGACTTGGCAAAGGAATATGGCTCACAACATTGGTTTATTATTTACTTTAAGTTTTTCTTCTCTATGTGATTCCACTTACTACCAAAATTGTATAAAGAATTCTTCATTACGCTTCCAAGCGTAATGCGTTTAGTAATTAATTGTCACAAAAACTACCATTAAATCATAACACCGATTACGTTTAGCTCATTCATTTACAATTCATCCCGTCACAAAGCATAATTCTCCATCTCTAGCTTCTACAAATATAATCGAGGACACTTAAGATATGAAATGAGTTTTAGGTGTAAACAGACTTATATGCTTCATCCTTTTACTAATAATTAATGTGGTCTGTCATTAAAAATCAAAAAAGGCAAGTTGGTTTATAAGGTACTCAACTTGTCATTTAGCCGACAAGACAAAAATTGTGCAAAACAAGTATTTAGAGATTAAGACAAATCATTTTCTTCGTTTATGGGCTAAGGGCTAATCAATATTTTTAGCCTGGACTGAGGTTAAACGACAGCGAACAATGGTCAATTCGATAACAACCTATTTTAAACTAGATTTTCAGAATACACATCTAAATTATTACAAGTGGATCAATGAAATTAGCAGGTTAACTGCTTTGTTCATTCAATAATGACTTATTCTTCAACATGTTCTACTTAAAATTGAACCATAGTTCATTACACTTCAATAATGGGTATTCAACGTTCACTGACGATGAACATGAAGTACAATCTTCATGTATATACATAAGTCTTAAATAGTTAGTAAATTTACAATTCTTTTATAGATTTCCGTCTTAAAGTAGTATTCGACTGTGAACTCCTTAATGTGAACCAAAGATACCGCCGCTCTAGGCAATCACCTCAGACTTAACTTCAACCTTATCAGTCTCCATTGCTTCATCTTTCTTGTCTTTTTTTCCATCGATAACTGATTCAACTTCTTCACCATCTCCACTCCCACTCTGATCTCGCCTTCGCTTTCTATTCATGAATGGCTTTCTATTGAACCTAGGTAAAGCCTCCATGTCCAATACTTTGTGAATCTGTCTAAAAGCCACTTGTCGAAGCGCTTGCTAAAATTATTAAGATCATAAACAGTCAGAGTCGATACTCCTGATATTTGCAAATTTTTGTGAAGTTTCTTACCTGAGAAAACGCAGTTATATCTTCCCTTGCTTGTGAGGATACGCTTCCGATTGCATCGCGAGACTCCTTCTCACAAGGATCTAGAAGTCCTGGTCCAATTGGTAGCAATAATCCCGACGAAATAACCTCCAGCACAATTCGTAGAGCATCTCCGGGGCTAATAGGCATTCCAGCACTATTAATGGCTTTTTCGGCCAACAGTTCGATCGCCTGAGGACGGTAAATTAAAAAAATAGCTTCAATGTTTTAAGTGTTTATGCTATGCAGTGCTATGCACTACATAAAATTTTTGCAGTCTTACCCAACACGACAACGAGTTCCAAGAAGGCACGCGCTGACATAAGTCCCTCAGAATACGGATGACAATAACGCAACTCTGCAATGCCGTAGCTCTAGCCTAAATATTTACATTAAACAAATATATTAGAAATTGGATAAAAATGTTTCTTCAGAGTAAAAGATGAAATCTGACTTAATATACTACAAAAAGTAAAATAGTAATCAATTGATAGTAAATTTTCAGACATTCCGTTTAAAATTACACATCGCACATTAGTAAAGAACAGATAGATATGGATATACGACGTAGTTACGACAAATGGCTGAAAACTTTGAAACCAAAAAAAACACCACCACCTCAGAGAGTATTTTTGTACACTACATGATTCCTCGATCATGATCTGATCTTTCCAGCCTCATGAGGGAAATAAAACTGCTTGGATTCGAACCTTACGATTTAAAATTCTACTCAAAAATTTCATTTTCTGGTGGCATATAAACCTTCTCATTAATGGGTCAAGAATGCTCAACATAAGGCTGCAAAGGACAATCTAACACGAAAAAACTGTTCATGAACATGTGCCTTAGATCTTATCTCATCAGTGGAAATTTCGGAAGTTGCCGAAAAACCAAAATGTCACAATGTGTACCACATTAACAGTCATGTCATCCATCCCCACATTTAAGAATATTCATCATCAAGGGAAATCACAGCCCATTCAACAATTATATACGTTGGCAATCGTCATTGGTTTAAAAGAGATGACAAAACAGTCTAGAGCACATGCACACCTGGAACCATTTTGCGTGTCGAAGAGCGGCCAAAGCATCTAGGCATTTCTCCTTGTCCAAAACATCATGTGGGTCCGGCACCGTAGTTGCTTGGGCCTCTACACTCCAACATTAACACACACCATTAAATATCAGTTTCAAAATGATGAACCGTACGCTTGTCCCCATTCAGCTCGCAACAATTGCCCATTCAGTGAAGAGGTTTGTTGATTGGTGTAATAAGCTGCGAAAGAGGACAACAGGCTACGGTTCATTCATATGTCCACTTGTGTGTGGAAATGTCTGAGGTGGACAGGTCGAATCGTCATAATTATTGTTCGTTGATGGAGATTTTTGAAGCAAACCAAACCCTTATCACCTGAGGCACCAACTCCTCTCATTACTGGAGATGTCAGCGTTATCTTTACTTCTATCTTCGGTTCCGATGTTGACGCTATGATTATACCAGCTCCTTCGATATTCTTCTTTAATTCGTACTTCTCCTCTGGCGCAGTAGCCTATTGCACAATATTAAGATGAGCCATTAGAACTTTATACTTTATCGAAGCTTTAACTAGAAGAATTTGTTTATCAAAAGTAGAATTTACTTCCAAATGCGTTGGCAGTGCAGTGTACACTCGATCCAACAATGTAACAGTAGGTTTTTCTGAACATAAAACCACCAATTCTACCAGACGATCTCCCTTAAGAAGCAGTCCTTTTGCCAAATGTCCTACTCTCATTACTCCTTTCAGTATACGAGCTGCCTGCAGATCCGCATCCGTTGGTGGTGGTAGTTCACTAGTAATTAAGGTAAGAATTTTCTTATTCAGCTGAACAATTGTAGCTGCATTAATAACAAACACGACAAGCAAAATTACCTTGCATTTTCAACTTTAACACCATTGACTTTCTTACAATCCTCTTCAGTAAACTTGTCTGAGACCATCTTCAGTGCTTTTTCTGAGTCTGAAACAATCTTCTGAATGGCTTGAAGTTCCTCTTCCTTGGGATATATTTCAGCGTGCTTCGCCATTACGTGTCTGTCTTCCATAGTCTCTGGTCTACGAATAAGAGGAGGCATGAAGAAGTTCGCACCTGGTCCTCCAAATCCCATTCCTCCTGGACCACCGCCATAGGCTCCTCGAGGTCCACCACCAGGAGGCAAAAGGGGAACTGGAGGTCCTCTAGGATAAGCTTCATTGGCCATCGGCATTTTCCTTCCTCCTGCAACAGGCCGTACCCCTCGCCTTTCTTCAATTTTTTTCTGCCTGCTGGATGGTTTTACATCCACAACCAAATGGGGGTTGACCTTTTTCTTATATTGGAGCCTATGTCTTCTTCCTTTCATGTGCATCTCCTTGGCGTTGGGATCGTTGAACCGACACTCGCATAATTTACAATTGAATGAAATCACTTTTCCTTCCTCATTTTTAAGTTCTTCTATATAGTCTTGTCCAACAGGTTGTACATCCTTTTCCACAAAGTCTGCTGACGCTTTATTATCTGAAGACGTCACGTTGCCACCAGGAGCAGCTGGTGCGGCATAGGTGGTACTTAAGGGCAAGGGTTGAGACCCCGAAGTTGAAGAGGACTCGTTTCCAGCCACAGCCATAGCACTATTTAATCCAGAAGGGGATGGATCTTTGTTTCCCATGAAGTTAATTTTAGGTGTTGCTGGCTTTGCGAAAATACTATTTGATTGGGTAGAGTTGCTAGAGATTCCCGAAATTGTAACAGTGCTGATGGTGTTTGCTTTAGGAGGTGGGTAAGCTCCACTGCTAGTCGATGATGAATTGATGGAAGATGACTGTACTGAGGAACTTCCAGCAGTAGTAGAAATCACCGTGGGATTATCAGAGGGTATGGGCTTGCCGAGTTTCGTGTGCAGTTTAAGAACCTTCTGGTGCTTAGCTCCTCTAATATGAGCAGCATATGCATCGCTTCCAGTGCAAGTAACATCACAAAGCTCACATCGAAGTCCTGCTGGACCTCCTTTCGGCAAGGCCTGGGTACCAGTCTTTTGCGCTGCTTCTTTTTTCTTGTGCTTTTGCCCTTCTAAATGTTCTTTGTATGTCTAAAAACGAAAATGTTAATTGTAAAATACTTAGCAAATCAGCCTTTCCCAAACCGGATTCTCGTTAAAACGACTTACCTGTGGACCAGCACAGCTAATCTTGCAAACATCACAATAATGGAGCGTTTGCGGCTTGGGCATAGGCCGACCTGGGCCCTTGATCCCTTTTACACCTTTCTTGAACGCTCCCATTCCTCCACCACCACCACCTCCTCCTCTAGAACCAGACGACCCTTGATGAGCATATTGAGAAACCGCATTGTACACCGCTGCATCATAGTTCGTAAATGACGCTGAAAGTAATACAATGAATTTTTCAGTAAATAAATAAATAAATAAAATGACTCGGGCGCTTTTTCAGATATCCTTGTTAGCATCCTCACCTCCAACTATTTTCATTGGTGGAGGTGCGAATCCCGCATAACTCGCTGAGTTAGTTGTTCCTGCCGTATTAGCAGAATACGTCGGATAAACTGTAGAAGTTGCTGCAGGTCGCGGACCAGGCTGTTGTTGCACCTTGGGAGCCCCTGCCGCTGACGGAGCAACGGGAGCCATTCCAGGATATCCAGTATTAGATTGTGTGTAATATCCTTGTGGATTCGGTTGAGCCTGCTGCTGTCCTACCGGACGAGCGTACCCGGAGAGAATATACTGATCCCCAGGGCCTCCTCCGTACCCTTGCGGCGCCTGCCCTTGTGGCCCTCCACCACCAGCTTGATTTCCATAAGGCTGTCCTGTAGAATATCCTTGGCCTCCAGGAGTATATTGCGTCCTAAACAACCCAAATTTAATTAATACCACACACACACAATTATACAAAATCTCTTCTTTTCTTACCCATTATACTGGGTTCCTCCATGAGTAAAGTTGTAATAATTATTGGCTGCCATCCTTTCTCCCGTCTAAAACAAACCCAATCAAATAATCAACTTTCACCCGGAGAATCACAAATCACTATCAAACCTATCCACCTTAATTGGCTTAATTACAATACAAACAAATCAATTTATTCACACAACTTACCTTTCAAAACAATATTAAGTCTTTCTCCTCGCTTCTCCTCCCCACTATTGAGTAAACCACACGAACCTCCCTACGTTGTCTTCTTAATATACACCTTAACCCCTCTTACACCTTCACCGCCTTTCACTTAAGCAGTTAAAAAACTAACTACAACTTTGATTAAAACTTAATCAAAAACTCAAATACGTCGAGTAACACGACTGGTGGCGGTGATGATGAGAAGGTGCATAAAGCAAGAAGCTGGTGAGGATGAATGTCAGAGTAACCTTTAAGAATTTTTATAATCAGCTCCACTTGATCTCTTACCACAAAATAAGTGAAGAGTAGAGAGGAACTCATTCCACCGGTGATTTTGTATTGAACGAATGGTGTTGTATGTGGATGCTGCGCACCGAGACCGCCACCACCACACACACTCCTCTCGGTCGTGCCTCTCATAAATCGATGCTCCTTATCGACCAACACAACAACCTTTCTTCCTTTCTCCATCTGCCTACGCACAATTCATGCAAAGTCTCAAGAGAAAGCCTTTCTTTCTTATCTCCTTTCTCCTTAACATTTCCTTCTCATTTGATTTCTATTCACTTGGAATCATCCTTACTAGCCCTAATAAATCCTCCATAAAAAGCAATCTCCCCGTATCGGACAGTAGGACTTAAAAAAGCTCCTTCATATCTTTAACTTGGGGACTGTCGTTGTATGGAAATAAAGTATGCAATAATGAAGACGGATTTGCAGGGATTTGCTGCTAGACTAGCTAGACGGAATTACGGATTGTCTACAAAAAATTGATGTAAAAAGTGTAGGGACCACTTGAAGCAATAAAGGATGAGGGATGAGAGTGGCTAATGATCATTTCATATCCACCCACGCACAAATTCCATAGGATTTTAAGGAAAGAAGGAGAGGACAGGTGAAGAAGTTGGGAGAAGGATTAAGTGGACTCGACTCCTCGGGTATTTTGTGAATGAAGTTCATTGCTAGAGCGGATGTGAGGCTGTGTGTGTTGTGTTGTGTGGTGGTGGTGTGGTTGGTGAGGGATGATTCATTCATAAACTTTATAGCAAAACAAACTCTCAGAGGGGGTTTATATTCTTTATCTTATCTTATTATTTTCTAGCTCTGAGCTTATCGTTCGTTGTTGGAAGTCTGTTGATAAACAAACGTGACAAAGGGGAGACATTAAGTGTCACCACGACTCGAAGTGCAGTTTTTATTCTGGGAATTTATTGTGTCTGTGCAATTGTGCATGAGTCAAGTGCAACTTCCTTGCTGCTCGCACTTAAATTGGTTATCTTGTCCAGAGTGATATTATCTTTTGACGACTGTGAGATTAAGTATTTTCGAACCGTGAATGGACATTGTATAAGGATATCTATATATGGATTAGAAAGACGTCTTAAACTGGTCTACTTCTTCATTCGGTGTTGGTAGTTAGTGGTGGTCTGGTGGTTAAATGGTTTAAAAGTCTTGGTCGTTATTTTCCTGCTCTGCTAACGATGGACTTTATCAGGTACATTTAATTTTATTGCTGTTATGTGTGACGAGTGGATTAAAAATACGTGTTGTTATTTGACAGATCTAATTTGGCGTCGCTTCCATTCCCTGCATTTCCTCCACCTCCACCCCCGCTGAGTGTTGATGAATCTTCTGGAGGTCTCCCGGAGGATATTGAGAATTTAGGGTTGGATTTTGATGGCGACACTGGAGACAACAGTCCGACGAATCCTGTTGTTGCTCCACATGAATCTCAGTTAGTC
>JAQGAB010001981.1:0-13628 GCA_034696565.1 Isotomurus graminis
GATTTGGACATTTGGATTGGAATTCGGCTCAGCGTATCTCAGGGCTCATATGATTCAAACAAACACGAATACAGGTTCATTTTTTATAACGCTTAAAGTTTCTCGAACCAATAATTGTAATAACACATCGATGGCAAAGCTGTGAATTATATGCAGCATCGTCGTACGCTTTGGTTTTAAATCAAGTTGCAAAATAACTATAATTATGATTCTTTACAGCAAGTTAAATTGGTAAATGGATCTGAGACCTACAAACGATGGAGGGACGTTCCAGTTCCGATTTATGTCAAGTTTCATCTTTTTAATGTTACAAATCCTCATGAAATTGTATCTGGGGGGACTCCAGTCTTCCAAGAAGTTGGTCCTTATGTCTACAGGTTAGCTGTTACTGTTGATAGAGTCAATGAAATATTTTCACAAAGCAAAGATTCACAATGTTACAGAAGCTTTTTTCATTTTACAGACAACAGCGACAGAAAGTGGACATAGAATTTCATCCAAAAAATGACACCGTTTCGTATCGACAAACAATGACTTATTTTTACGAGCCTGAAATGTCCAATGGATCACTTAGTGACGTCATTAATGTTTTGAATCTCCCTTTCGTGGTAAGGTTGAAATTGGATTGAATTAAGGCTAACCGTGTAATGAAAATTCAACGTTGGAATATTTTTGAACTTATCAGGGAATAGGACACAAAGCTGCCAAGATGTCGACGATAATCCGTTCTATGCTTCTCATGTACATCGAGTCTTTTGAAGAAAGAGTTTTCCTCCAAAAAACTGTGGAAGAAATGCTCTTTAAAGGATATTACGTTGACATGATGGAATCTATCTCAGGAGTGCTCGGCTATAAACTTTTACCCAACGATACCTTCGGCTTTTATTATGGAGTATGTTGCTAACTATGATCAAAGTACAAGTGGAGATTAACATTATCCTATGTACTAATCCCTGACTTCTAATTTTAGAAAAACGGCAGTGATCAGGGTCTGTACGAAGTCTTCACTGGAGTGGAAGACCCTTCAAAATTCGGGGAAGTCGCAACCTGGAATGGCTCCCCAGAAATGCCCTGGTGGGAGGATGAGAAGTGCAAAAAAGTTAGAGGAACTGACGGCTCAATATTTCCCCCCTTCGTTACTCCCGATCGACAAGTAGATATGTTCAGTGCAGATTTATGCAGGTCATTGCGACTTTTGTATGACAGAGACTCAGAAGTTAAAGGAGTTCCAAGCTACCGTTTTTCTGTCGACCAGACAGAACTTGAAGATCCAGTATTCAATCGAGACAACATGTGCTTCTGTACGCAACCTGGAAACCGATTCGATAATTGTCCTAAGCAAGGAGCGTATCAAATAAATGCATGCAGGAAAGGTAGGCGAATGTCATATTATGATTTAAAACAAAACTTTGTACATTTCTATTATATTGTTTGTACTTTATGGACATTTATTTTATTGATGTATAGAAACTCCTTTATACGTTTCACTTCCCCATTTCCTCGACGCAGATGTTGATTACAAAAATCATTCCATTGGGCTCAATGCTGACCGAGAAAAGCACGAAACTTTCATCGAACTTGAACCTGTAAGTTTTCCAAATATTTCTTTCCAAATCATCATAATTTATAATACAACATTATTCTCTTTTTTTGCAGACCTCAGGTTTACTTCTGAAGGCAGCTAAAAGAATCCAAATTAATATGGAATTGCGACCTTTTAAATTCCTTAAACAACTAAAAAAAGTTCCTAAGATGTTATTTCCTTTGCTGTGGGTTGAGGAGGTTAGAACCAAATTATTAATAGTTTGATGTTAGTAAATTTAATCGCCAGTAGTATTAACAAAACCTTTTGTGATCGTTTTAGTCGGTGACTATGCCAGATGCTGGAATTGGAAGATTGGAGAGTAAGCTTTTAAAGCCTCAGCAATACGCAAGTGTTGGAACATGGATTGGGTGTTGTATAGGACTCCTGATCATCATTATTGCAACTTTAATCTACCTGATTCGGGCACGGAAGAAAAATTATGGTGCATAGTGGTCACAAGTAAAAGTTAAGAGTAGCCAACCACAAAATATTCAGTGCATTTGTTCAATAATGAATCATCAGTGAGAAGGTCATCAGATGAAAGACTGTCTTATTTGTTATTTATGAATTTTAATAACCACTCAATGTCACAGTCAGTAAGCTTTGAAATTAATACTCCATCTGATGACGTATTCCTCATGTAACTGTGATAAAGACATTTAATAGGAGTGGATAGATAATATTACTTAAACTTTCAGGAAAGATTTAGTTTCAAATATATTTCTATAAATAATTCCAGATAGTTTTTCTTTAAACGAAAATGTATTTGTGTATAAAAGTCACGAAAGCCAAAATATAGTCTGAAGATAGAATTAGTAAAATGTCATTTAGTTCTCTTTTGATAAGATCTCTCACGTTCACAATTTTTGCCTGCTTTTGTTATTTTATGGAGTACATTCTGTATTATTGTCAGTCAGCGATAAGATTTAAAGGATCGGGTGTTACTGTTAAAGTGTTAACTGACTAGGTCTATAGGTCCATAATTCATAGAATGTTGCCTACCTGTGTAAATGAATACAGGTACTATATAAATAGTGTTAATAGTTAAGGCTAGGACATGAATGTACCTTTACATTCCCCTAACTCAGTATCGTCTTACAAAGTATGATGTAAAAAATAAAATATTTTTGAAGACAACCTTGAACTACAACCTGGACTTCTTTTTAAAGTTTCATGAATGGCCTGTTGCAGTGTACCTATTTAGGGTCACTATATTATATCACACTTGCGAAGAATAATATTTCCCTTTGAATATTTTCTTTCTATTTCCTTGAATTTTCCAACAATTTTCCTTTTCACCATATTTGACAGACAAGAAGCAACTGAAAATAAAATTGTGCTTTCCTTATTTACGTTAGAGTCGAGACAAGTTTCAAGCAAAATCTCAAATAAACCACGAACTACTTGAAAACAATTGTATGGTCAGGAATCGGGAATGCAGAGAACAACAAAAGCTTAATTTTATATGGCATGGCTTGCTTGACCTGGTCTGGCATTTTGAAGCAAACTGAGAATTAGGAATCCGTCGGGGACTGTTTGTTTGAATCTACCTAATTCACCTTCAATCCAATTCTCATTCAGTAATCTTCAACTTCAACATGCAGATGATGGCATGCATGGAAGTTGATTATATTTCCCATCTCTGAAGGTTGGTTCTGTTGGATGACTTTACATAGTACAATCATCATCATCAGCCTTATGAGATGCGAAAAAGAACAGTTAGTCCCAACCGGTCTTCCTTTACTATACCCAAGATTTTGGGTTCTGTTTTTTGGTTGTTCGTTCTCTCATGTATGTCAAAATAATAAGCATTATAACACTTAAAGCCTTTACGTGCTCAGTCTTTACACAGCAATTTTGACTAAACAATAGACTTGAAAGGAAACCTTCAGATATATTCCCAGATTTTCTATATAATCCTAACATGCATTAGATTATCTGATAATATCTATCAAGTCGACTACCAGTGCAGATCATTTACAATTACATACCACCATGGATTACCGATTCGATTCCAGCACAAATTATATTAAGTTGGTGTTCTTGGTCATCGCAATCATTACATTTATGCCCGGACTTGTGGTTAATTATGCAGACAAGTATTTGCCAAGCATCCTTCTCCAAGTCATTCGTTATGGAAGGGCTAACGACGGTCTGGAGGATAAGGCCCTGAAGAAACTTCAAGTTCCTAAAAAGTAACACATAAGACTTAATCTCTAGATATTTTAAATTATTTCTTAATTTAACAACTACGTCCTTACAGATGGTTCTACCATTGCTATTTGTTCGGAGTGTTCTTCCAGTCTTTCATCATGTACACCATAGTCACTAGTTATAATGACACACGGGAAGATTCTTGGCTACACTCGGTTCTTCGATTATCTGGAGGAAATCAGCGACCCCAAACTAGTAAGTGGTAACGCTAACTGTGAAAATGCGAATTCTTTCATAAGTTATCATAGTCAGCATGTTTATCGTTATTACAGTGAAACAATTGTGATTATAATTGGTACATCCTATGCTAAGTTTCATGATTGCTGTTTCCAGTTAACTCTACCACAACCGTTTTGGCTGCATCTTTATTCCTTTTTCAACTCTCTCGTCGACTATACGAAACCCTTTTTGTATGCGTCTACTCCGACACGAAGATGAATTTGTTACATTACTTGCTTACTTGGGTCCACTACATAGGGTCCATGTTAACCATTCCAGCGTACAGTCCTTTATTCGCGAGTGCAAGAGGTCATGGGGGTAAGATGAAAACAACATCCAAAGAGTTAATTAAAATTTTAGAATAGGCTATTCCAAAACACCCAGACCTAACCAGCTAATCTTTGCAGATCTTACAATGAGCCTCAGCAGTCTCACTGTTATCCAGTATCTAGCCGTTTCTATTTTTCTGTATGGATCCTGGACGACATACCAAGCTCATGTTGGGCTCGCTAATCTTCGCAAAGGAAAAGGTATTTCAAGCAGCAAAGACATTTCAGCAGTGCTCATTCATAAAGCAACGCAAACACTAATAACTTTTATTTATTCCAGGGAACAAAGTGGTAACAATGAAACACCAAATACCCAGAGGAGGAATGTTTGAGATCATTTCTTGTCCCAATTATTGGGGAGAAATTCTCGTTTACTTTGCAATAGCTTTGCTCCTTCAATTTAGGAATTATACTTGGAATTACATTACCCTCTGGGTGGTCGCTAATCAAGTAAATCATAACATGAACTTCATGAATATTTAAGAATGAATCTGGTGCAATTCATAACTTGTTTGTGACTTGCTTTTAATCATAGGTTATAGTTGGGATAATGAATCACAAATGGTACCTCAAAACATTTCCAGACTATCCAAAAAATAGAAAAGCAATTATTCCGTACGTTTGGTGAAAAATTACCGAAAGAAGACGTTGACTCGAAGGGTAAAATCCAATTAGGTAATCATATCACATACGAATATATATTATATGTTCTACCCCTAGTGTTAGATTATTGATCAAATAAACACCCTGCTGCCTCTAAGATATACGTAGTATTCATTCCCGATTTATCAGCATGTTTCATAGTTTCAAGTGTTACAAGCTCACCATTCAATTAAAACATTAGAATGTGAATAGTTTGGCGTTTACGAAATTCACCGATTCATAATCTAGAATCTAGGACTAATAATGGAAACGGTATGGCCCGATATGACAATACCAACAGAGAAGTTTAACTAACTTCTATGTGTATTTTTAGAACGGACAGGACACAGAAGCACCAATAGAGCCTGCTGCAGCTAATCCACCTCCCACCGGAGGAGGAAAGGGGTCAAAGAAACCCAAGAAAAAGGAACGAACAGGTGTACTTTGCATCGTTACACTGATTGCTTGATTACTTTAATTACTAAATTACTGGAAGTATTTAGACTGAGTATGCAATCTATCAGAATATAATCATGTTAACTATTGATCTAAGATCATTTGTCTGTTTTCTTGCACAGGAAGAAGAAACAGAGAAATATGCGATATCTTTGGTGAAGCAGCAATGATAAACGCATACAATATCTCTCATAACGTTCAAGACTTTCTCTATTACAGAGGTTTTCCTTGGAACGTAGCCCATAAGAAATAAAAAAAGCGTTTATCTAGCAAATTACAATGTCTAGTCGTCTGGTCTAAATAAATAATCGAACGCACGTCTGCGTATTTATACAAACAGTGAACAGTAAATGTTCTCAAGACTGCCTCTTGTCTCTTTGATTATTTTCATCCCGTAAATCTATTAGATTCCAGGACCCGTTCACATGGAATGTAAGCAGCTTATCGTGATACTTCCGCAACGAAGCTCGATGACCTATACTAATTGTGGTTATTCCCAGTCTTTGGCACTCGGAGTAAATCAAGTCTTCCATCTCTAATGGTAAGGCACTAGTTGCTTCATCCAATACGGCAATCAGAGGTCGATGAAAGAACACACGGATGAAACACAACCTTTGCATTTCTCCGGGTGACAAACTGTCGTACCTGTGAAGATAAGATCATTCATATTTTAATCCAAACAATGCATATTGTTTCAAATCTGTTTTGACTTACAAGTTCCACGAGACAGGAACGTCCAGCCCTCCCAATCTTTCCACTAAATTGGTGAGTTTTAATAATCCTAAGTAATGCGTTATTAAATTATACTCCTGTGACTGGTTGGAAGGCGATGAATCCAAAGGAAAACAAATCTAAAGAAATATAATTCACGTTTTATATCCTTTTAAGCTATTAAACTTTACCTGAGCTTTTACGAAATATTAGTTTACATTCAATACTTACTTGATCTCGCAAAGTACCAATGGTTAAGTATGGTTTCTGCGGACAGTAAAACACAATGGCTGGACCTGGTGGAAAATGCTTATGCACGACTCCTTCGCTTTGAGGCCATAACCCTCTAAGAACTCTAAGCAGACTTGACTTGCCTGCAAACCGCGATAATCAATAGATAATATTTTAGATACTTCAACTCCGGTCATAATTCAAGCCAGCGTCTTACCAGCTGAACTGTTTCCGACAATCAATATAGATTCTCCGACAGATATAGTCAATGTAAGTTCCTTGATCAGAGTCCGTTTTCCAGTTGGAGCTGCATACGCCACATTACTTAATGTCCATGCTGGAAGTAGCTTTGAGGTTTCATCATTACTCCAACTTTGATTTGCATTTCCATTAGTCAGTCTTAAGTTTCGTTTTCGTATGTACTCATCATACAAATGCAAAGAATTGCAGCTTGAAATCTCGCTATCATCTTCCACATCGTCAGGAAACAAGTCGTTCCACAAGTCGCCTAGCGTATTCAATCTCTCGATTAACTGGGCTATACGATGAGCAACTCCAGCAATATCAGTAAGTTTTCCTGATATGTCCACAAGACTTGAGAACGTATAGATAAGATAAATGAGCACAAACGCATTCTGCAATTCAAAACAACATTTTTACCAAAGATGTTTACCCAAAGAGTCTGAAGCAATTTTATTACTATTACCTGACTGATCAGTGATCCTAACTCCGTTGGAGTCAGATTATCATATTTCCCAGAGAATATAGGAATAGCCAGGATCAAGTAACTAAAAATACTCCCAATGTAATCGAAAATATTTATGGAGAAGTTTAAGAAGAACTGTCTAAAGTATAATTGATGTTGAGTCCTCAAGAGCTTATCTAGCATTGCATTGACTTTGCCACTCTCCGTATGTGAGGCATTATGGAATGCTATTGACTCTGAATTTACTCTCACTAGCATGTGAATAAACCTGTTTAAATGAAAAAAATTCATTTAAAGATTTCAAACGATGCTGTACAATATCAATAATATGGTTATTTACCTGAAATCTCCTTCACACTTCTCCTGCTTCATGACATAACGAACTATTGGAGTCATGAGGAGTTTATTGATGACAGTTGCTAATACAAACAACCCAAAACATCCCAGAGGACCTAGCCATCCTGACCTGAACATAATAACATTATCAGCTATTTTAAATAGGTTGTTAATTATATGCTGCATCGTGTGTTGCAAGTAATACCTCATGTAAGCTTGGTAGCAATAGTACGCTATCACAAACGGAGATATTATCAATTTCGGAAGAACTTCACAATAGGACGTACAGAATTTGTCTACGTCTTGGGTCATTCGTTGATCTCTACAAGGTAATCAAAGTTAACCACCAACTAAGTAATTAAATAATATGAGTTCACTTACGGATTATCAATAGATTTATCAAGGGTATTAAGCTGATAAAAATTAATGCTTGAGAAGTACACTTTATGTACTGCTTGGCACAGTAACTGCCTCCAAGTCACCGTAAGAACTTTCTGAACATATTGGTTTGTACTTTTAATCTGAATCAAACAAAAAATAGTCAGAAGTGTCATTCTTGCGTTCTGCAGACCGATAAAAGTATGAAAAATACAAATACTTCTTACAAAAGCAACAATACATATAACTGCTATTGAGTACCGCATATGGGCCCAAAATCCTTCAAGATCTTTGTCAGCTAGCACTTTGTAAAACCCACTAGCTATAAGCCCCACTCTGAAGACTACGTACTCTTCTGAAGATAATAAAAGTCCCATTCAGATTCAAATATCATCTAACCATCATAAAACAGTATCCACCATCCTCTCACTTACGTAAAAGGCAAATAGCCAGAAGAAATAGGAAAAGAAGAGTTGACAACGAAGTCACACTTAAGAATAAAAATCCGTGAAGTTGGTAGAATCTTCGGAGGAAGATCCAGTCAAAACCAAACGACTCTGAATCTTCACTTTTATCGCGAGAAGGCTTCATTCTTTCAGTTGAATTTTGTGACGGTGATTCAGGCAAAGTCGTTCCAGATGCACCTAAACGGTTGTCTTCGTCCACGTTCCACGAGTTTCGCTGCTGCTGTTGTCGACTAGTACCATTAGGAGTTGTGGCAGTGCTTCGTCCTCCATCATTATCCACCACTGTCGTCGATGAACTAAGGCAGCCACCACGAATTTCAATCTTGTTAGAGTCCATCTGAATGATTCGGTGATGGACAGCATCAGCTTCTTCAGTTCCACTGGACGAAGACATTTCAGTCTTTTCAATCACTCCTCAGTCCTCAGAGAGCACGTGCACCAGGAATAGATCAACTCCTCATCCTGCAAAACGGAGACACATTAGATCTTATCTGAACAGAATGAATGGTAATGCCAGACAGACAACCTGTATGCTTATGTATCTTTTATCACTGGTTCTGCCTGATAACTGACCAGTAGGAGGGCAAAAATCAAAAATATAATCTGCACGGAGCACAGCTGATGTGGTTTCACACACGCTGTGAATCAGGAGAGAGTCCGACTCAGCTGCATTCGCGGGGTGAACAATGAAATCGACAGCCACACGAGGAAAACTGACGCGACCCTAGAAAAGCATGCAAAAGTTTACATTTATATTTAAATTATTAATTTCACATGATTTGTGATCTACTCTCACTTGCACAGGCACTCCTTTCGTTCATGAAAGTCCAAAGTACGACCACATAGTAGGGTAACGTCAAAACGCGACCTATTATGTCGCGCGCAGTGCGTGAACGGCGTGAAGTATTCTTCACGTCACACAGCACTAAAACGATTACACGACGAGTTTCAAACTTGGCGCGTGTTTCCCTGCTTAAATGTAAACAAACACAACGTGTGATTGGTTTTGTTTAGTCAATGCGTTTGGTCTTCAATCGTCATTCTGGCTTTGGAGTTGTTGGTGAGAGGTTGTGGTTTCTTTGTTTCGCATTCGCGGTGTAGCGCTCCTGCTCGTGTGACGCTGATAAATTCACTCCGACAAAGAAGATGGATAGTTTTGGACGTCCAATTGTTCGACAGGAAGACTACATTAGAGGCTGCATCGCAAGACTCGATCGGATCGACAAGGAAGTCCGAGAATATCTGTTGAGTCCGATAAACGATGCGGGTGACACCGATTTCCGACAGAAATTCTTTCCAGTCATCCACTTGAATGCGTACTGCCAGGACAGGGTTATGTATCCGGTTAATGTTCTTCCTGCTGAATATGCAATGGGATATTTCTCCATGAAGTCGGGGGTTATGGATGCTGACGACATGCTGCATGGATTTGTCAATCCGGGTAAGCAGTATATAATAGACACTGAAAAAACGTTTTCTACGAATGGGTGGTTCAACTGTGTTTTATAATTCCTAGTTGAATGTCCGTATGGCTTACGATCTGATGCGATGGAGATGTGCAAGATTCGAAGGCTTCCCATGATTAATAAACACAAGGTATGTCCACGACCACCATGTAGTATAGCCTGGAAATGCTAAATTAAATTCTTTATTGTGTACTGAATTAACTGAATTGAGCATAATTATGTTTCGCAGGAATTGCACGCTCCTGAATCCACACCGGCAGAGTTTTTGGAGAAACTGGATGCACTGTTTGGCCAGGTTAGTTTATGGCGGTACTGACGTGGCAAGGAAGGTGTCGAATTTATCCCTTCGACTTTAACGTACTAACTTTGCAATTGAATGTCTAGGGCGTGGAGTTGAATGTGATTAAGCGAGCAAGGGAACGATACTTGTTCACTGTGAAAAGCGAAGTGGACATCGTCCAGAAGGCCATTCTATGGTGCCAAGAACGCGTGTCAAATGGTAAATACTGTCTGGATATGTCTGTGCTGATGAATGTCTTCAGAAGTAAAACTTGACTTAACGATTTGTTGTAGGTAACACCCAAAGGCCGATCACCTATACCGTTTTACCGCTGGCTACAGTGTTTCGCCTTCTCTCCGAATTGGTGGCTCCTGAAAGAAGCAATATCAATCAGATTCCGGATGATGCAGCTGCTGAAAGTATCCTTAAGCATCACAAGTACATGTACATTGAGAGTATGTCCTGCAAGTGGCATCAAAAGGTGCGTTATTGATTTAATGAAGTTTTCGGTTTTTAGTTGTGTTTGCAAACTTAAATGGGAATATATATATCGTGTCTTGTAGGAAAACGAGTGCGCAGAGTATTGCAGCTTCAACATTGCTCGACGAATGATGTACAACATTTTGAGATACTTTTCTCCTGACAATCCCCCAGCCTCTACAGCTATCCCATCGCACTTTCCCTTAGATTCTTATCATGCAGACTAATTGTTAAGTATTTAACACTGACAAGTTGTTGATTAGCTGTAATATTTGCAACATGTATTGGTAATCTGTACTAGATACTAGATTGACTACGGGAATACCTGAACAGGTAATGTATTAGATGTCTGTGTTCGAAAAATGAATAAATTAGTACATGCAAATGCATAGTAGAAGCAAAATGAGACGCATTTGGCAGGATTACTTGGATTGAGTCTTGTGTTGGAGTTGGACTGGTTTTGTGGATCAACACACAACCTACGTACATGTGGAATATTCGGTCAATCCACTTTTATTCAGAAGAGAAAGTTTCCTTCACGAAAAGTATTGGGAGTTGAAATACTTGATTTGTTATAATCATATGGTGAAGTCTTAAGTGAGAACAATTCTTAGGCAGCTGGCCAATAGGCAGTGGAAATCTACAGATATTACTGGATATTTGGATTAATCCATTGTACTTATGGTTGACAAGCATAATTCTTCCCACTACTAAAAGAGTAAGTCGTCAACAACACATTTAATTTAATATTGTAGCATCTGTACAACTTAGTCAACTGTGTTTACTTTGATCCATAGACCAAGGAGATGTAGGCCAAGAGAACTCGGAGAAGAAAAAGGATGTCACCAAAGGATAATCATTTGTACAAAGCCATTATTGAATAAGTTAACATTTGACTGGAAACTTAATAGGATGAGCAATCTGATAGCGTTGTGTGAGCAAATGAGCAAAGT
Source organism: Isotomurus graminis (assembly GCA_034696565.1). Lineage (NCBI taxonomy): Eukaryota > Metazoa > Arthropoda > Collembola > Entomobryomorpha > Isotomidae > Isotomurus > Isotomurus graminis. The sequence continues at coordinate 11,454 of JAQGAB010001981.1, forward strand.
ATATTAGAATATGAATTTGTGATGACATGAGTCACAATTGTTGTACTCTTTGTGAACCAAATCAGTTCCTCCCAGTGCCAGCGTAGTTCTCGTTAATTCAGCTGAATGTGAAGACGACATATTCTCCAGTCATCAGTGATCGTTTTAAGTTATTTAATGATTTGTTGGAAGCTTTTTTTGCTAGTGATCTGCTAATTCGAGTCTAATCCATTCATCATGGATCTCAATATTGTGAAAGAAATAGTGATACTGTGTCTATTTTTTATTGTGATTTTCTGCGTTTTTATTCCATTAAAATTTGCGGCAACTGCACAGGCAAGCGGAGTCGACATTTTTCATTCTGAAAGGTAATATAAAAAATAATATTGTTACCAATTCGAAAATCCAGAGACTAATTTTCTTATTCTATTTCTGTAGATATGGAACTATAGTTAGTATTCTTAATTGCTACGCTGCGGGAATTTTTCTGGGTACGTGCTTACTCCATTTGTTTCCAGATGTAACAGAAAATGTATCGCAGGTATGGATTTCGGAAATTCGTTTTGATTACAAACTTCGACTGCATAATATAATAAATTATGATGCTTATGTATAGGCGATGAAGCAGATAGCTCCGGACAATACATTCCCGTTTGCTGAGTTCACAATAGCGATTGGCTTTTTTATTCTTCTAACGATAGAACAAATCATTTCTGATGTCCGGGAAAGAAACTTTGCTCTGTCGCGACCTGAAGCTTTACCAATAATTAATGATGAGTCCAGTCGTGTTGCGGAGGACACTCCGAGCGAGATAGTCAATCATAATCTAAATGCTACGATTCGAGCGTTGGCTATGACTGTAGCCCTCACAGTACACTCTACGTTCGAAGGGATAGCTATCGGCGTTCAAAATACTATTGAAGATGTTCTACAAGTAAGTTGTAACATGGTTAGTGTCAAAATGCCAATCAGAAACCCGTTGACCTTTGTGTTTATTTTGCAGATTACAGGTGCCTTAATTCTTCATAAAGTAGTGATAGCGTTCAGCTTTGGACTTACTCTGTCTCAGAGTCCACTTGGAACGATTAAGTCAGCTGTATGTGGAATCATATTTGCCGTCTCGTCTCCAGTTGGAATAGGAATTGGCCTTATCCTTACCAGTTTGGAGAAACTTAATGGATCTCTCGTTGTCGGCTCTCTGCAGGGAATGGCAGCTGGTACTTTCCTTTATGTAGTTTTCCTTGAAGTCCTTCCACATGAATTCCGATCCGGTCACTTGCATTTGCCCAAGCTGCTCAGTTTTATCCTCGGATTTAGCACAATTTGCGGTGTGATATTCTTGTTTCCTGAAAAATGAGGCTTGGCGAACTTTGACCAGCTCATACAAATGTGTTGCATCATTTGTACTGTGTAAATACATCGACTGATATTTTGTCTGAATAAATTATGTCTATTTTATGATAAATAAGGATCTACGGTAGTTGTGCCCCGAACCGACAAAAATTTATTATAAGCAGATGAGTTTCAATGCTAACTAAATATTATAACACAAAATTCATCGCGTTACTAATTACTATATACTTAATTTTTGTTCATCTTACTTTCAAAGTCTACTTCATAATAATATATATTTTATGGCCACGTAGTCTGAGAGAAAAATATGCTCAGATATGGACAGGACAGCATACACAATTATTATTGAAAGCTCATTCTTTTTAGAACTACACAAAATATTATGCGGATAAACCAGTTGAGTTCTTACGCTCATACGTTTGGAATAATCGAATGCGGGACACGAGAACATTCAACCGTGAAACTCATACGAACTGATCATTGAATCGCCAGATAACAACAAATAAATGACTCATACTACTTAAACCTAACCAAGGGAAGACTAATTGGAACAATTGATTCTGAGCAAGCAGCAACTGAGAAAATAAGCAAGTTTACTCTACTACATATGGTTTACTTCACCTCTAAGAGAAATCTTGATCAACAATACTTAACTGTATCGTCAAGAGCAATAATTAACCAGCACATTAATAATTAAATTAATAATTATAAGATAAAGATAAAATACACGCATGTAATGTACAGATGTAGTTTTTCAACGACGAATATATAATCTAATGAAATCCTCGGAACAAATTCGAGTAGATTAGTAGTTAGTAAGGTATGTGCCAATCTGAGTGCTTA
>JAQGAB010001982.1:0-13626 GCA_034696565.1 Isotomurus graminis
CTCTTCGACATAACCGCTTTCAACAGTATGAGGATTTACTACACGTTCAGAACAAAGTCTGAGCAGCCATCGTACAAGTTTTTTATTGAGACACTAATTCGAGAGATTCTTATTCAAAGTCCGCCAGCTAATAGAAGAACTGGTCCTGCTATTATCAATGTGGATTCAAGATTGCTTGGAAAACATTTACCTCAGTTTATGTACAAAATAATCACTGGAGAAGATGGAAGATCTAAAACTGTTCCAATCTATTCAAACTGTTATTATTGCAGCCTAGAAGGACTCCGTAGCACAAGTTCCTACGAGTGCAGTTTGTGTAAAAGGAGATTCTGTGTGAAGGAACGGAATTGTTTCTACAAATTCCATACTGTACGTCACCTTCCTCATAAGGTAATAACATTAATCTCTGGTACTACATAACAATGATTTAAAAAGCAATGTTCTTTTGTGGCAGAATTCTTCATATACTCGTACAGTCAATCTACAATACAATAGTGTGACACCACTATCAAGCTCGCATAACAGCCAGATACACTCTCAGTCAATTCTTAGTCCTGCAGTTATTGGAAATCACGACTCCGAAGTGCCAGACATAGCTCAAGATGCAGATAGGTTTTCAGAAGAAGAGTTACTGGACGTATATTGAGTGTAGTGTTGAATTGTAATATGTATTTTGTTTGTCCTACTCAAGATTTAGATTCAAGTAAGGTTAAATATCTATAATTGTTGTGTTAAATTAGAGTTTAAGTCTGTATAATTTTGAATATATTTACATGTAACGTATACACATTTAATGTAAATGTATGTAGAACCTTCCACATAATAATGTGTAGTCTCAAGGTGCCTCACTTCATGACATGTTTCACTAACTTCACGACACGTGTCACCAAAAACCATTCTTAATTATTTATTATCTCAAGAACATGTAGTACGGTGTACTTTGGGCTTGGCCATAATATAGGTTACTACATATAGATTAACTATTTTAAAGGTCAAAGTCATATACGTATTGGTTTTTGAGTAGTACGCGGTGTTTGAAATTGTTTCTTTTTAGGAGATTTGAGTAGACGTAGATAGGAGTGGAATAGAAATCAGAGGAATTGTGGAAATCAGGGCAATGCTACTACTAGCTTAGCATATGTAATATGTAATTATAGAGTAGCGTTAGGGGAATTCAGAGTAGTGTACTACTCTGAATTTAGTTTGATTATTCTAGGATATTGTAGTGTAAGTCTGTTTAATTTGGAAAATATTTTTGCATAATATGCTTAGTTATACATTTACGAATATTTTGCGCTACGCAGAATGTTTCTACCACCGTCTGCGAATTGTGGGCTGTGGGTGTGGTTTGGGTGTAAATGTTCTGGGCCTGGGAGGTTTATCGGCTTTGAGGTTACTGGGCTGATAAGCATTAGCAACGGTCGAGTACTTGGGCTACAGGGGACGGAAAGTGTTCCAAGCTCTGGGACTGAACCGGTTAATGCTGAAAACCTTAAAATGGGTTCGATAGAAAGGCTGAATGAAATTGTTACTACGCAATTCTACACCTTTCAAACTACAAGCAGGGAAAAGTTCCACCCTTTTTCGTACCAGAGCTTACTATACTGACGACTGGAGACTGAAATGCTTTTGCAGAGTTTGGACTTCTCCACTTGAACTACACTCGCAAAATACCAACTATAAAAAAACTTTGAACTTGATATTGAGAAGTTAAATCAAATGGGAGGTTTGCTTGCACTACATGTTATTCGCATCTGCGGTTGATGGATATGGTTTTAATGATTATTACTGAAGTGAAACATGCAACCTTGACAGAGAATTATGCTTTATTTTCTATGTAAGAACTCGTCGATATGGTTTAATGTAGTAGTTCCACATTTGTAACCTGTGTGTATGTTTGATGTTTGCTATTGTTTTGCTCATTCTCACTCGGCATATATTTCTACCAGTGAAAATATACAGTCATCTGAATATGTTGCTGTTTTTTTGTAAGAAGTACTTAGGTAATGAATTGCAGCATTCCGGCAGGAGTGTCGAAAGACTGAAGTATTATTACGAGATAGAAAGATCTGTCCAGCCAGACGTGTTCACTGAGGAATATGAAATGCCGTTTCTCTTGTTCAGATGACTTTCGTGCTAAAAGAATATCAGGAGAAACCCCCAATGAAAAGGAATACAACAGCTCACCCCGATTTTCATTTGACCTTCCGGTTTACAATAGCGTAGTTGCGTGTTTATGTCAATACTGCAGGATAAATATTTTTATGGCAAGAAGTCTTAATTAGCACTACCATGCAAAAGCTTAGGTGACCAAATGCAAACTGCGACTGGTTGTGGTAATAAGGATGCTCCTTCGCATTTACGTTGCACTCAGGAGAAATAATATTTTTCCTCAGGACTAAAATAGCTTTACAAATGAATATTTATCACAAGTTGTATAAAGACAATTAGGCTGTTTGTAAGATACAATCGATAGTGTTGAAAACCTGGAAGCAGGATAATAATAATTGTGGTTGAACTTTAAATTGTTTTGATTTTGCGTATTACTTATACCAACTGACTTCTTAGGAATGGAAATGAACATTATCTTATTAGTCATTGTAATGCAGAGGTGGTCATAATGGTGAATGATAGGTGACCGATGTGGACCACATTCAGAATCTAAATGCATCGCGCGTGTCAGTTCCACGAAATATATTTTCGTCCAATCCACATCAACGAAAATTGTAGTTTGTAATGATTGCGAGTTCTTCATTTGTATCCTCTCGTTTCACGTACCAATTCTTTCACGAACTATTGTGTAACTCCTCCAGCATATCGGCTCTCAATATGAAGAAAAGAAAAACTTCATATAATTCTTATTCACAATCTCAATCTATTATGTAGCTGTGACACATTTTGGCCACTAAGCTGTAGGTTCGCCTATATTACATGATCGACTACACGTGCTCACGCTTAACATGATTCTTATTTTATTGAAGATGTGCTACTTTCTGTACGCTTCTTCGATATCTCTACTTTGTTTTTCGAATGAAAGTAGGGTAATCTGATATTACAGTGAATGAAACCTCTCCCCAGACGACTCTAAGAATCGGGTAACTCGGGGGTTCTCAATAACTACTCTAGAACCGTTTAGCGGATAAACACGAAAACATGAGCCAACGAAGCCGTAGAGGTTTCGAAGATGGTGCGCAAGAATGAAAGTTCATGAGCACAGCAAATCTTCTTTTATTTACTGCAAGCATAAGCAATACCGAAACATACTGATTGGATATAAGCATTAAATGAAAGCACAGTACTGTTAGTCTTTAAGTCGTTAATGTACTCACTTATGACTAGCTGACTGGCTCATTCACAGCTGCAATAACATGCAATGTCAACTCTATTGCGATTGCACAGAATTTCACGCTCTAGAAAGATTCCCAGTTGAAGTTAGACCATTTTATCTTGGAAGTTAGGACTTCAAAACCCAGTCAATCTTTAAAAGAAGATTTTGACGACGTGTACTACTGAATGAAGATTAAGTCGAGTGAACCTAACTTGATAATTGACGTACTAAGTCATGTGTAATGTTACTGTTGGCTTTTTTGTAAAACACCTAAAATTAGCGTCTCACTTTCTTACATGAGACACAAGTGGAAAGGCGTCTCTGTCATATAATGTCGCTTCCTTTCTATCAACCTCATGCATTTCACTCGACGTCTCTTCACTTGGAGTTTGCATGAATCTTTGTTATTCTCGGCACTCCTTCTTTCCTTACACCTTGCATCCCAATGAAACAGTTAAGACTCCGACTCTCTAGAGATGCGACTTGTGGTGTAAACGGTGGAGGAAGATTTAATGAGCTATATCTGTTTCATTATATTGAAGAATCAAAATGCTCCTAGATCTGTCTTCCTTCTTTCTACCCGTCTGACTCACAAACGCTTACTACGAGATGTTTGCCAATTTTCACAACTTTAGATATTTTTGGATCTCTTTATATCTCAGCTTAGTGAGCACCATGATTTAACCTAGTTCTCCACTCCTGATTTGCAGTAACTGTATTATTTTACTAGAATATATTTTGTACTTTCATGTAGTCTGATTGTTGCAGAAATTAGTTTTTTGTCGATTTCGACATACTTTACACGTCTTATAGTGAAAGTTAGGTAAAATAGTGATAGTGATTTTTTGTGTGGGTGCAGCATTAGCAAGTTTCTCCAGTGGAGATTGGAGGCATATAAAATCGTTTCTGAGCTCTCGCAGGAACTCTTATAGAAATAAGGTAACGGAGAGTGCCTTTTAATCAACATCATAATATGAATTCTCTTCTTAATAAGTAGAACTAATAAGTATACGGTCGTATTACTTTTAAACAGGAGATTCCGAGGTCGTAAAGCATTGAAGCGAGTAGATTCCAGTTAAGTGCACGTCCGAGAAACGAAAATGCCGTCCGACAAGGCAGATGGTGGAGTTCAGATTGCAGCAAATGGGTTAAGATCACGAAATAAAGATTTTGAACGAGAGTGTAAGATCGTGCTTGGAATGAGGGAGCATTTCCTTTGTAAAACAGGGATGGCGAGACAGATCCTAAGGCACCACTGGCCAATCTCGATGATGAAGAGGATATCGGTGATCCTGTGCCAAACCATGTCCAAGCCGTTCTCGCCATGTGTGGTGTTGTTGGAGCCATAATGCTTGCCATGGGTTTGACATCTTCGGAATGGGTTATCGCCGTGGATGGCTTTTATTGGCAAGGTTGTGATTGCATTGTTCCGTTTTATTGGCAGCACACCTAATTTACTAAGGGTCATAAAATGGGTCTCTTTCATCAGGAATATTTATCTACTGTGCCGGACCTGGATATAATGGAACTGAGCTTGTAGACTCTTCGGAAGGTGGAGAGGACGGAGATGGTTCAGGGTCCGGTTCGGGATCCGGATCTTCATCTGCTTCCTCCTCGAGTGAAGAGGCTGATGGAAATTCATATGAAGTTGGGTGCAAGAGAATTGACTTGGAAAATCAAGGTAGACATATCATAATGAAATTGGGAGAACTAAAAGGATCTTAATTACTGGCTATCGCACTACTTCCAGGATACACAATGATCGTTGCCCTTCTTGTGTCTGTCAGTTTGTCGTGCAATATTTTCGGTCTCATGTTGGCTCTTCTAGGGTCTTGGGTCAGAGATATTGATAGCAAGAGAAAGTCATACAAATTGGCAGTGTACTTATTGGTCGGTTGCGGTAAGAAGTGAAGAAAGTGTTGATAACTTTGACACTGGCTGTGGAGATGATAAATGATTAACATCACTTCCAACTTGTTTCAGTTGTCACCAACATTTTGTCGTTAGTTGTCTACTCTCTGTGGTTCGGTGAAGTGATTGAAAAGGACGACTTAGGACCCTTCAAAGGTAAAACAAAGAGTTTTTGTGGAGGTAGAGCAAGTCGAATGAAACGAACCTTGAAAAGCAATGAATGCCTCTATAAACTTTAGATCCCGAGGACGATTGGAGTGTAGGATGGTCGTTCGAGATAGTCGTAACCGCAGTGGTGTTCCAAATAATTACCACTCTATCGGTTGCATACTCTCTCCTTCTTCTGCCCATCATAGAAGAAGTTGAAGTCGAGGAAGAAGAGAAATGAATGAATGATTTATACAAGCAGTTTGTTCCAGGTTGCAGATAATCTGATAAGCCTTGTGTGTACTATAGAGTTTATAGTCTACCTCGAGAAACTTTTTACCTCAAGATTAGGTTAATTTTACCCTCGTACTTTGGTCATATTTCACAATCTCCCAACTTTAAATTACATTTCACTTCATTATGCTACATCATATCGTCCGTATTTTGATTGTACAAAGGAGACCCATATGTAATACCGTTTTACTCTCCACTATATGAACCCCATCCATTAATTTTCTCCTTCCCACTCTATTCCATTCACATTGTAAATATACGACCTATTCATCTTTATATTATTAACCAATTATCAAAACGACTTTCAAGCAAAAGATTACACAAGCGAGACGCATGATTTACGAGCTCAGTTTAAATTGTTTCGTGTACACTAGTATCTATCTCAATGTACGCCTGTCTAGAAGAACCAGTGGTGGAATCCCGTGTGTCTCAAGTTATACTTCCGGTAGGTACGCAGATTTTTTACTTCCATCAAAACACACCAAACTCAGAAACTTGTGAACTAAACTAACCTTCTTTATGTTTTGTGTGAAGGTTGGAGTAATAGTGAAAGTAAGTTGAAAGTAATAAAGTATTTTACACAGAAACAAGCCTGAAGTCTGCCTTATTTCAAAAGCACATAAAGCCATCGTGTTGTTGAACAAATATTAAAATAACTTTATGAAACTACTCCGCATATAAATTAAAACTTATGTTGGTCTATTTGGTTTGGATGTTTTGCTTTCCCCAGGAATGACTCGAGGACAAGTGAAGCGTTCACTTTCATTGATTCGTTGAACAATATTACAAAACTTTTGTACTGAACTGAAAAGATTACTTGAGCTGCATTATTTCCAAGTGGAAACCTTTGAATGAACCTCTTTGCTCCTTGGAAATGTATCCACAACTCCGTCTTCCCCATCGTTTTCAATAGCAAATGGCTTTTGTTATATCTAGCATTTTCATGTGGCATGAGTTTAACAGGAGCAGACGACCGAAGATACAACAGAACACCATTGACACCAATGTTGGCTTTCACATTATTCTCAGCTTCCTTCCTACTCTTCACGACTTCCAGTTCCTTGATTACGTTTAAGTACAGAATAACAGATAATATGTAAGAGTGTCAACGGTTCGTGTCTCTATTGAAACTTCCAGTCTCACAGAGATCCAAATCAAATGCTGCGTTGTATTTAAAGTTACAAGGCATGATCGTAATCAGTGAAGAAGCATCTAATACATCGCAGTATCACACAGTGAGAACACTAACTTCTGCTGAAAGCTAAACTAATCGCATTGCATAACGAAATCCTTTCGTAGAAAGCCCATAGGATCAAAAGGAGTGTAAACCATTGATGGAGAGATATTTCCACCAAAACCTACAAAAGGTGGAATCATTTCCATCTCCATTGAACTAAAGCTGAAACTGGAACAGAACTCATGTACAAAAAATATTCGGGAACATGTCAGGGATGAATCTACAGCTTCCTCAACTTAAGGTTGCTTCCCTAACAAGTCTGCCACTGGCATGTGTGGCTCAACAGTCGAACAAAAAAGAGAGACTCAGAAAGGGAAAAACAAGTGAAAGAACCCATCTCTCCCTTCGTTTAATGTTGTCCTTTCCTAAACCCTGACTGTGTGAGAAATGGGATGTAAATATCGATTTCATTCTTAGCCATATCCTCCATAACCAACATGGCCATTAGCCTAAGCTGTAAGGTATGGAAGCGTCTATGATGAGCATTATATAGAGTCCTTAGTGAACTGAGAACGAGAACTTTCTCCCGCTTGGTTCTTCTTACAGACAGAGAAAGTACACGAGTGAAAGCGGGAGACATACTTTTCACACAATGGCCGTTTTTGATTAGATCTCACTGTCTTTTTCGAAATTTATTCTGTTTCCTTTGGGGTGCCAACATATTTTCAACACAGACCTTTTTGGTGGACCCTTTTGAACGGTCGTTGTTGTGGCTTAGAACCGTAGGCAGGACTTGCACCTTCACTCTCGCTTATTTTTGCACGCAGGGCTCCTCTCTGTTTTCTCTCGTATGGATTCCCTTCACTCAACTTTTACCTTCATTACCGACAGCACGCGCGTTTTCACGTTTTACTTAGCTACAGCTTTTACACGTTTTTACGGCTACTTTGAAATCACACTCTTTTGAGTTTTGAGTAAACAGATATTTGAATTTTGTAAAAGGAGTTTTAGGCTTTTTTAACCGATTAGAATTTTTATATTTATTTCCATTTGGAAGTAAAATGATTCGAGGGGTTGGTCGCGGATTCATATCGGGTTGGTGGGGAGTGGTGATGATTGCATGTGCATTAGGAACTGTACTAGTAAGTGGACTTGAGTTTAACCGAGAAACGCTTTAAGGAAAGTGCAGATTGGGAAATACAGGTGTCATATCTTACAGGTGTGCTTTTGCTGTTGGTGTTACGGACTTGTGGAGAAACGAAGAAGAAGACTTAGCCTTGCACAACACGCTGATTCAGACTTAACCCTTAGGGAAGACAGTCCGAAGTTTTTAAAGATGTTAGCAAATAAAGAAAATGTTCGGAGACTAAGCAATATCACGATTCAACCGGAAGGTAAGGAAACTTAACTATTGCTCTGCAAAGAAGGAGTGCGATCAATCTTCTGGTCAATACTATAAAAGAGCTACATGAATTTGTTTCAGGTGTTAAAAATTGTACAGTTGAGTACAGTGGTGCGGTATGTCCGTACCCTTCAGCGACATACAATACCGGCAGCCTGTTGATGAATCATTCAATTCCAATACCAATTATGGATGACTGACGGTTAATTTACGCCTAAGGGCGAGATTAATTTTGCGAATGACCCGAGCCTAACGAATTGCCACGGTTTTTTATATCATGTCGCTATCCCATTGTCAATTCAAACGGTTTGTATGGTTTGTACTATTTAGTCGTTTCACATGATATGTGTCGAAGGATGTGCCAAGATTATCGCCAAAGGTATTAATTAATATATATGTTCATCCCAGCAGCTTTTACGCTCATTATTGAAACAGTAAATCGCGATGAAACGAAATCTACGAAAAACTTAGTCCATGGAGTCCATCCGTCTGACGACTTAGAAATTGATAGTCTATAGTAGTGCATTATGAGGATTGAATGTAGAGAGGTTGCAGTACGAGAGTGTGTTCTAAACTAATCAAGTGACATTTTCTCGTTGTGGTAAATCGGTGTTCAACATTAAACTGTAAAAATACAAATAGACGTGTTTCATTTATCTATCGAGAGATGAGACAAGTCAAAGAAGTAAAATATGCTGTCCAAATCTAAGAAACTGAGAAGATTATTTCAATATTGGAGATTTTTAAACTAGTTCGAATTTAAATGTGATGCTGTAGACGCTATACTCGTATATTGTTTTATGCAGAGCCTAAATATTTTGAGAAAAAAATTACGCAAAGTTGAGAAAATGAACAAGTACCTTAATCTAATGTTTGTATAGTAAGTTACTGATATTGATAAGATACTACGGATTTGTAGCAATTGAAACTGTAGTGAGATAGATTGTAAAGAATATAAATTATGCAGGTAAAATATTTGCTGCATAATTGGTTATTAGTTAAGGAGAGGAAAATAGTAAATTAACACTTGACGGTGACGAATCAAAGAGTACTTATTGCGCTCTAAAAGTAATGATGCTTCAGCGTAGTCTGGAACTTAAATACATAATGTGCACTCTTGTGATCAGTTGTATTGTTCGAAACACTGCGAAGATAGTCGTAAGTAACGATTTGGTCAATTTTAACAATGCTTCCATCCCACAAAAATAGAAACCTTCTATTTCTGTGTCAATTATACAACAAACTTTGTTCTTGTTGAAAGAGGGCTGAGGGTACATTCAATTGAGAAGATTTTGCTTTGAGCGTCAGAAACCCATTTAACATTTTGAAGTGTTAAAATTCATGGTGCAACGCAACAAGACAAATAATTTGACTTGATAACAGCCTGTAGAATCAGAATGTAATTAATTCTTACGTAATAAATGATCTTATAAAGTATCGGGAATGTGTTTTGAATTTGTTATAATATTATTGTTTCGTCACAACAAATATTTATTAATTTGTCCCAATTTCATAATCGGATAATCAACTATTTCAGGCTTTTTTTCATTTGTACTCCTCAAGGCACCCTGCATTATTTCTGGCTCCCTGAAGATTTACATATTAGTCAAGAGCCTATTTAGTGCAAGTACAGTTTAAAGGTACAGCCTGTTAAGGTATTAGAGAACGAAAATAGTCGTTTTTAAAGAAAAAACCAAAAACTAACCAAAAAATAATAAATTGACCCTGTGCATAAAACAAATTGTTTGCAGTAATGACTGATTTACAAAGTAGACCCAAATATCTGAGGAATATGAAGTTTCCTGAAAAATACTTTGACTTTAAAAATGAATTTCATAGTCTCCTACTCTCTTCTAATGTTTCTGTAGTTGAAGTTTTTGAACTTTGTTGAACTTTCTGTACTGTCTGCTACACTTTGTCGAATTCGATATCTTCGACAGTTTCTGGAAGTCTACGATTTCTTGTCTCCGGTAATAAAATTGAGAGTACACTAGCAACAAATGCTACACAGCCAAATACGATGCTTGGATAAGTGTTGTTTTCCTTTCCCTAGAATGATTAAAGAGATTACCATTCATTCTTACTTTAGATTAGGTATTATTTCGTTGAGTTTGGCGACAAATACATACCAATATATCAACGACGTATGGAGCAGCTATTGAACCCAACCTGCCAACCATAGAAGCTGTACCCAAGCCATAAGTTCGAAGAAGTGTGGGCATAACTTCTGTGGCATACAAGTATACGAGTGCATATGCTCCTCCAATAACTAGTTTTCCGAACAAGGCCAGAGCTACGACCATAGTGGAACCTGGAAATCCACAAGCAAGAAAATGTACTGAATGAGACTGGAATTCTAATTGACTTCTGCCCTACTTAACATGACATTTACCTGACTCGAAGAGCAAAGATGTCAACAAAGATACGGATGTAATCAGCAAAAATCCCGAGAACACTGGACGACGACCTATGTATTTGATTAAAGGAGGAACCATAAAGTAAGATGGAACTTCTAGGACTCCTCCAATAAAGGTGTACCTGGAATGCAAAATAAGAATTCAGAGTCTGTCATTCCACTCACAACCTCTCACGTCACACGTGGAATAAATTATAATGTTCTAAAATCTTACAGATAACGATCTGTTGACAAATTAGGAGAATTTAGGGCAACTCCGTAGTAAATCATGGAAATAGACGCCCAGCAAAAATAGATGACAAGTGTTCTCACACGCAATCTAGAAGAGCGAAAGAGGCTCACGTATCCATTAAGAACATCAGATACCTTTTGGGTCCACCGGACTTGAACTTCCTCTTCTCTTTCCTATGTAATTCACAAAAGATAAGACAACAATGAATACAAGGAATTAAAATGGATAACATTGTTTTGACAATGAGCTTATTACAAAATCAGCGATTTTAGCAACCAGACTCCTGAAATTCGATGGCAGGGTTTTCTTCCTTCCGTTCATATTAGCAGCTTGTCGCAGAATCCTATCTGCTTCGTCAATGCGACCTTTTCTCATTAGCCATCGCGGACTTTCCGGAAGGAACCACCAGGTAAATATCAGAATGATTGATGGGGCTGATAGGGCCAATTGTAAGTATCTCCAATCCCGTATGTAATACGCCACTCCAGGAAGAAACATGTATCCGAAAGCGAATGGCAAGCAAAATAAATTGCCTGCCAATCCTCGCCAATCAGATCCTAATACTTCGATAACTAAATTGAAAGGATAGTACCCAATTAATTAAAACTAAAATAAGAACTGAAGGCATCATGTAATCAGTACACACCCAAAACAAACGATGTTCCATAAATTCCAGGCGACGCCGCTGCAAGTACGAATCGGGATATCATCAATACATAGAAGTTTGGAGAGATAGCCACTAGTGGACCAGCGATGATGAAGATAATTGTTCCGATCAAGATTGCTTTCTTTCGACCAAGTTGGTCAGAAACAGCTCCGAAAATAGGAGAGCCACAAAGTATTCCCAACATGTACTGCGGAAAGATTAAGTTCATGAGTAAGATTAATTAATCAGATCAAATTTTGTTATTTAATTAATATTAATACCATTGCTTGCACAGTAGACGCATAAAATGTGTCTCCGCATACCAAATCATACTATAAATTAAAAGATATGTTAGCAGGGGTGAAAGATTAACCGATTTACTACTTGTAGTAGTAATTACTTCTGTGACAATTGTGTTCCTAAACGTTCCATTGTCGAAATCATGGGCATTACAGCTTAAGATGCTGTTAGTGTCTACTACCAAACTTCCTCCAGTTAGATTGTAATTGTATCGTTTGCATGACTCGAACTCTTCCTTTCCATTCCTGAAGCATTCATAACGAAAGTGTTAAACGCGAACAGGTTTTGTTCATTGAGTTAAGACATAGAATATAATTATACTTTGGAATCAACAGATTCTTCACTTCATTATATGATACTCCATCAACTTCTGGGAGACTGCACCAATGGTTTGGAATTGCTCCCACGAACGCATAAATTAAGTTGTGTAACCTGAGAGAAAATATATTTATTATTTTATTCAACGATTCAATAGTTATAACAGAATACGATTAAAAATTATACTACTTACGCAGTGCAGAATCCACAAAATGATGTCAGCAAGAATATCTGCAGAAATAAATAAAAATTTCAGTTATTTCAACGTGTATGATATATTAAAGTTTTAGGTGAATATTCCGGCTGGTGAAGGCTACTCAATACTCAACTCCACATTTCATGGATTATAGTATACATAACAAATACGTATAGTTTTATATCATGAACATCCCTAATACGAAATATCATTTAGATTGCTGCGCTAGATAGATGAAGTTAGTATTGATACATTCTTTATCAGCGACAGGAAATACGGTATCAGATATATCTGTTGCGCAACAAAAGGAAACTATGCCACTGGAACGAATCAAACACAACTAGTTGTACACTCTGACCAGGACTCTCAGATCTCTGTAGAAAGCTTCTGACTCAATTCTGTAGTCCCAGCTTCACTTTGTTTCACAAAGTTTATGGAAATTTTGCATGAGGAGTAATGAGGATGTCGCGAAATAAAAATATGGATAGATAAACCTGCTCACCTGAAACTGCCATCGATTAGCTTCACCGCAAATCTTCAGAAGTCCTTCGAAATTCTCAACTTCCTCTTCAGAACCACAATCGGTGACTTCAGAAGAATCAGATTGGGACTGGTCACTCACAGAATGTTTCGGTGTTCCATTGTAATCTTCAGATGGAGAGATTTTCTCAGGGGTATCTTGTCCTGCTTCAGCCGCATAGTTATTGAGGTTGTTTCTCACAGTCATTTTGTTTCGGGGTTATTGGGATATCAGATTTCTATTTGTTTCATTCCGTCACTATCTCTACTCCTCTAATTGTATTTTCCACTTTAATTTGGTCAACACAATTCTTACGACTGATGGCTAAAACTTAAGTATCATAAAGTAAATAATAATCTGAAAAATCCTTACTACTGCTATCAAAGCAAGGGAACCAGTTTGGGTACCCTGCGTGTCTAATGTTCGTTACAGAACAGTACAAAAATACAGAATTAATTACTCTAACCAATCACGGAAACATTCACAGATCTTTGTGCATAATACTGCAAAATAATCTTAACAAGACAGTCTTCTCACTACGCGTGAATACACAAGTGTTTGTCCCACTTATCCTTATACTCTCCAGTATGAAGTTTGTAATATTTACTCAACCTGTATGACTGTTGATATTCGCACTAAACAATATTTTGATGATAGCTATTATAGCTAATTGTTAGTTTAAGAGATGACCAATCAAATTAGAAATGAGAGGTTTGTAGCACAACACGAGGGAGAGATT
>JAQGAB010001983.1:0-13624 GCA_034696565.1 Isotomurus graminis
AACTTTGTTTCTCTGCGTTTGTCAAACATTTTCGACATTGAAGCATTGGCTACACTCAGAGGTTCCTTCCACATGAGATTGTTCCTGTAATTAAGGTTCATTGTTCATTCATTGTTATGTCGGGTGAAACAGCAGAACCCTCGGACTCATACTGCGCACAGAGACACAGACCTTGTGTAGAGGGAAAACTCCACAGGGTATGACTTCGGGGCCATGTCAAACAACATTGGAATGTGACGCTTCCTGTTTGTCGTATTTCGAGCGGTGACCGGGTCGATAAGGTAGTTGTGCTTATATCTGTCAGTACCTCTTTTGCCCGGCTCTGATCCCATGAAAGTCGCCAGGAGTGTTGAGAATGAGGAAGTCATCTTAGAAAGCGAGTGAGCTGTGTCTATCATGTTGGAAAGGATTCCCAAGCCTCCCATCTCTAGATAAGATGACGATGAATAACTTTAAGTCAGCTTCGCAATCTACCACAACTCATTACCTGATTGAGATGAATCCGTATGTAGGATTAAAATGAGTAAGATTGTTAGCAGGACTTTATTCGGGTCCATTTTGTTCCAATGCATGAAGCTTTGCAGCACTTATCGTTCTCTAAACGAAGGAAAAGGGGAATTCCCTCTTGAAGTGCAGAGATACTTTGAAGTTTGAAGTTTAGAGACTCTTGTGTAAAAGTCGTTGAGAGTTGAACTGTGAGCTAAACGCCAATAATTACCTGATTGATTTATTAACTAAAGGAAATGTAGGAAGGAAGTGCGTTAATGTGTTTAAAAACAAAAGCAAGTATGAGAATGACCTAACACGTCCAACGTCCGTTGATTTCGCTTTCGATATCGCGTGGCCTACTGGGAGACTATGAATGGTCACCCCAAAAAACTCACCAGGCTTAATGGTTACCGTTCCGCTCGGGGAAGTGAAATAACTCAGCACATACATTTTTAAGTAAAAAAGTCATCTTTACGAAGCACAGCCACCCTTGACTCATCGCACCTCTCGTTACCTTCAGCCTTTCGACGAAGATCGAAACAGATTACGCGTTTCTCTCCTTCACGCCCAAAGATTCTGCATTTTCATAATTGTCATCCCTTACACTAACGTTAATTCATAAGATGCGTGACAAATTCAACTTTTAATCTCATGTGGACAGATTATTTCGTAATGAGTATGTTTAGGAAGTAAAATCTGCATACATGACTTTCATGTGCATCCTTCATTTTACATCCATTGCATGGGGCTTTATGTGTTTTCCTTATGTAAGCGAGATTCCTGTAACTATTAACTAACTCTTTTTTATTTTAATGATTCTTTAAGTCGTTTTAAAAAGTAGAGTGGTATTAAGTAGAGTCAGTAGAGTGATTTCAAGCACTTTCTTTAGCCTAAAATGAAGGTGTGTCTACTACTTTGACTATGAATTAAGTCAGAGAGATGCAGGAGTTCGCAACTCAGCGTTGTTCCGGTGGGTAAAGACGGGTAAATGAACAATGACTTAAAGGTAACAATGGTCATCTGGAGTGTGATGAGAGATGCTTCAGTACAGGTTACAGCCACTACAGGGTCGTGTGAGAGTATGAAAACAAGGATAGAGTGTACGTGAGATAGTTAAGTCTGAGATGAATGCCCTCGGGAGACAATAAGTGTGTGGAGATGATCCCGTCCTAGTCCAACATTGTGGTACGCAATGGACTACCTGCCTCCATCCATCCACCCTACCTGTGTGTGTCTGCAGTAATTCAAGTCCAAGTTCAAGGAAACACATGCGGATCAGATGATGACATTCACTTCTTCCCAGTCACTGGCCCCATAATTTATTCCTGGACACAACACCTCCCGAGACTCCCGGAAACTTCCAGAAACAACCATTAATAAACTAACGTCTGGAATATGGGAATCTCCCCAAGGAAAAGACCCTTTTCGTGAAATATACTGCACAGGGATAAAGTTAATTGAAAAATGCCTGTCCATGCAGAAGGTGAGTGTAGTTCGAACGTTTAAGGTGACGACATAGAATGACCACGTTTCATAGTTTCATAAATTATTGTTTCTTGGGGTCCTAGAATCTAATATGGAGTTGATACTGCAAAACTCCTCGCCCGATGTGGCTGCTACGTTGAGGGCCAAGTGTACTTTGGCTGAGAATGACCAACTCACTCGTGTACTGAATGACTTGATATCTGCGACAAATGATATTGATGACCGGGAGACTATTGACTGGTTGACGTGGTTAATAGCTGGTGGATCAAGTCCAGAGACGGTTCAATCTACACTTCGTCTGTTTGATGGAGGGTCAAAGTGTAACCGCACTTGGCCTATCAATTACATTGGATATCGATGCAAGACTTGTGCGATTGCTCATTGCATGAGTTTATGTACGGAGTGCTTCCTTCAAGGAGACCACAAGGGACATGACTTTATCGTGTTTAGGAGTGACACTGGAGGAATGTGTGATTGTGGAGAGACTAAGGTTATCAAGGAGTCTGGATGTTGCTGGCAACATGGACCTAAGAGAAGTGATTCCAGTAAATCTTCAACTGCTTCAAATTCTCCTACTTCGGATTCTAAGAATCCACCTTCGCCTCCATCGGAAGTGTTGAACATGGCTGCAGGAGTAATGCCGTATGTATTTCTTCGTCTTGTGAAGAGTTTGAGGAAGGAAAGCTCAGTTTTGGTTCAAGCTACTCAGACATTTGTGAAAGAAGGTCATGAAGGTCCAGACTCGGAGAGAAACTTAAGTAGAGGACATGAGTTTGTGAAGATGCTTCAGGGATTCACTGGAATGGGACAAGCGATGATGCTTGTGATCGCACAGACTCTCATAGACCCTAATGTGTACGATAGTGCCAGGAGTTGCATGATGAAGACCTCAGGAGGTGCTAATAAGGGTCTTAATGAGGATCGAAACCACCCGTGGAAGACATTCTTAGAGGAACTGCTCCATTGGACAGTTAAGCATGAGCTCCCAGGAGATCTTACAACTTTACTGCTGAACATGCGGGCTGAGTCGAAGTACAGGAAGGCGTTGACCAAGTCTTTCATCAAGCAGTATGGATTCATGTTCAAAACTGTGTTGAAGTCAGCAGACCCTGACGCGATGTGCAACTCGGCTGTTCTTTTCTCAGTCCAGTTGTTCTCCATTGAGAACTTGGCTTTGAAGATGGTGGAGGAGGAACGGCTGCTGCATATGATTCTTGCGAGTTTCCACAATGTTATGGAAGGAGCGATGCAGATCTTTGATAATGGAGGAGACAAGTCGTGCAGGGTTCTTGATTGTGATCACCTCATTGTTCAGAATAGTCTCTACTGGCCTATGAAATCAGACTTACGTCAACTCCTGACATTCAAGCAAGTGGCCTACAAATTTTTGGAAGACGAACAACTACTTAAACATTGGTTTGATTTGCTCTCTCGATTCCACGGGGCAAACATATTGGAGTACATCCCAGTGGGTAGGAATCACATTGAACAAGAGACTAACAGGTATGTTGCTCTTGCAGCTTCGGATATTGAAATGGGTGCTACCATTCTGTGGACTATTTTGGGTCATCTCAATTCTAAATCTACTGGAGAACTAACTCAACGAAGTATTCGTATGTGCTGGAAGAAGCTGGAGGACAGGGAGAATAATGCGGACATGTGTCAGAACGGTGTGTCCTTCCACCTTCCGCTGTACAGAAATGTAGCCTTATTTATTCATCAAGGAATGAGATATCAACACCTGCAACTTAATGAATTGCTTCCTTCGCAAGATCCAAACCAATTGAAACACGTAGCTCTACGACTAATTCGACTTCAATCCGCCTATCTGCAGATTTTGGGAAGAATGTGGCCCAGGAACGGAGGTGATGTCTTCAATGAAGCCACTGCTTATGTTGGCTTCGGATGCAATGCTACAATTGATGCGGACATATTCCTCCTCCAAATTCTGTCAACGCGGATCCCCAGGAAGGAATTTCTAACGTGCATCTTTAAAGAATTCCACCTTTCAGAAGCGTTGCAAGAGTCTCCAGTATTTTTTTCGGAAGATTCAACTTCAGTTGATACGGATGCTGAAGCCCAGAGAAAGCTGCTAGAACAATGTCTCCTGTTTCTGGCCACCCTGGCCACCTCAAGAATCTACTTGGGACTCTCAGACGAAGACCTGATGACACTGGAACTGTCGAGAATCTTGAGTCAGGGTGACAAGCTACACAGTGAGATAAGAGATGCTCTCCCTGAAAGATGCGGCACTGACTCTCAGTACAAAACATACGAGACAGCGCTGGCTAAGGTGGCTGAGTACCACGCACCAAGGAATATGCATCAAGGGAAGTATGTAGCCAAGCCGTCAGTTTGGGAAGAGACTTACGACCCTATCCACACACTTATGAGGATGAGCGAACGCTCCGAATTTCAAAACACCCTGGACAGATTTCAAGACTTTGCAAAAAGATCCAAGATAGTCCCCGAAGCCACCAAACTGTGGCCACCCTTCCGAGTACCTGCCAGTGTTCCCCCTTCGCAGTTTTGCGACCCACGTCACATCCTCATTTCCGACGTTCTTTTGGAAGTCCTTCACCTCATCCTGATAAAATGTATCGGTGCTTCAAGTGGTAAAATGTGTTCCAGCCTCAGTATGGCCTTAACAGTGTATCTGTTGGAACTGGGCGTCTCATTTGTAACGTCTTATCCCACAGAGCAGGAAGACAAATGTGAGTACGTCAATGCAACGGCGTTCATGAGCAAATTGATAGCAGAGACTGAAGTATCTTATGAAGACCACATTACAGGATCACAGGTCACCCGTAGTGAAAGCATAATTACATTGCTCATCAAACTTTACAGTATTCTTAAAGCACCCTCGTCCGGAAGTTACTCTATTCCACCAGGAAACCCAGAGCTCTCCACATCTCGCATAGGAGATGGAGCATACTTTGTCAAACTCTTCTTGGACAAGGTCACCACTGCAGATCCATCCATTTTCGAATACGTAGCTAAGGTCATTCAGGGCTCAGCACCTGTTGTGAATGACGAGAAAGAACGAGAAGAACGTAGACGTAGAGCGAAGGAACGAAAGCAGCAAGTGTTGGCCGAGTATGCAAATGCTATGAAGAGACAGCAATTCATGCATGACATGGAAGAAACAGAGGCTACTAGTAACAAGGAGAAAAGTTGTGATGCTGGAAGTGAGGAATCTGACTATCAATGTGTAGTCTGTTTGGAAAAGGGAGAAAGCAGACCGGACAATCCCTTTGGTCTTATAATCAATCTCACTCCCTCAAATATAATTGCTCACAGAAGACCTACCAACGACACGGGCATCCCAAAGACTGAAGTTTCATACAGAGAAATATGGAACTCAGTTCTTCCTATCTATCACCAGACATTCGATGAAGTTTCGTCCCGTCTTACAGTCCCAGCAGACCTCGGCACAGGAGTTTGCATCCAAACATGTGGTCACCACTTGCACACAGATTGCTTCAATTCATACATCAACTCACTCATGAAATCGCGAACCTTCTCTAACCAGCGGAACCACGCCCTAACCCGATTCCAATGTCCAATGTGTCGATCTTCGGGGAACTCATTTCTTCCTCATGTGAAAGAGTTTCTCGCTTCGAATGCTCAAGTTCAAGGTGCAGAATTGTCTTATGAGGAGTGTGCAAATGAATTGAAGAAGTCACTGAAGAAGAAGGCCACTCTGGCACTTTCCCCGAAGCAGAAGAGAGGAGTAGAGAAGTTCCTAACCGACTTGAACTCATTCGTCATGTCTTACCAGAAGGATGAAGACAGCTCGTCAACGATCATGTCTCCTCAGGCGACATGTGGCGTATTTCTAAATTGTCTAAGAATGGAAATGCTACGGATTCGAACAGCTGCCGAGGGAAGCAGGTCTTGTCTCACTCCGTTGTACTCAGCCTTGCGCTACGCCTATAAGTCACTGCCTGCAGGTCATGGAAGGAAACTTTCACAAATCTGGGACTTTGTTTGCGGGACAAAAGGTACCAGCAGGAAGCCCAAGGAACTTCCGACTCTACTTCAAGACGTTGACTTACTGTTGACTCACCTGGCTTTGCAATTGCCTGTGGGAATGCAGCAGAAGTTCTTTGATGTCATTGTCTTCAACCTCTGCGTTCTCAAGATTGTCCAAGTTCTCTATGGTCTCTGTGTCTCCTTGGACAAAGAAGGTTTGAGTCACCTTCAAAGTGCAATATTCAATAGTGACGAACCTCCCAATGCGCTGTCCTATGCGCTTTCGTTTATCTGTGAGTCTCTGAAGTTGAAAGAAGCTCATGAGGGAATCAGTCAGACGTTTGAATCTCTCTACTCTACCATCGCCCCTAGTCTTCTTCTGAACAGAAAGGAACTTGAATCATTTGTGACCTCACGAATTCAGTCCTTCCTGCACAGGTCAGTGTTTCTCAAAAGCTTCATCTGCAACGATGAAAGCGAGGGGATGAATCTTCTCTTCATGAATCCGACACCTGGGGGTCCTCAGGTAGAAGCTTTGCTATCTCAAATGATGACATCCATAACATCTTCGACCCTGGAGAAAGTCATGCCCCTCTGGATAGAAGAGATTACCAATGTCCCCTCAGTCACTCCAGATCTTCTTACTCCTCACCTCGTCAATTGGGGAGAACCAAAACTGATCGACTTGCACTATGAATACGACACGATCTTCCAGAAGATGTACAACGCTGCTTGTTCCAAGTGTTGCACAGTGCCCAAGGAACCCGGCCTCTGCTTGGTCTGCAAGAAACTCATTTGTCTCACCAGCTACTGCTGTCTGGACAAGAATACCAATCTCACTGAAGTTGTGCAGCATTCCATGGAATGTGGAATGGGCACAGGAGTCTATCTCTGCATCTACTCCTCATCCATTCTGGTCGTTTCAGGATATGATTGTGCGACTTGGGGTTCCATATACCTCGACAGCTTTGGAGAGACCGATGTCCACTGGCAGAGAGGAAAGTCTCTCTTCCTCAACGCTGAGAGGTATGACTTCCTCCAACGACAATGGGCCACAAACGCCTTCTCCAAGTCGGAACTCAGGTGGTTCCCACACAAAAATAATATTTGATTGCATTCATACCCATGTCCCTACTTAATCCTTCAGTACCAATCAATACTAATCGGACAACACTACCAATAACAGAGAGCTTGTTCACATAATATTTGAATCAATCATAGAAATATATTGTATAATAGTAATTTATATATTCGCCTACAAAATCCAGCGTTGCGAACAACACTAATCGATGTATCACGATTTAATTTGTAATAAATATGATTTTAATACTAACAAAAAAGATACTTTCTTGTGGAATAATGTGAAAAGACGAGAGCATCTTATTGTTAGCGGATTCCTGAAATACTAAAGATAAGTTCATAGTTGTCTATTATCCGTAATACAAAGAAACGACGAAAGTTATAATGACTGCTGCAGGCTTAGAGGCAAGCTCATCTATCAAGCAATTAAAAATCTAAACTACTATTAACAAGTCTGCGTGAGTCGGTTAATGTCCTGTAGCTTGTAGCGCAAAAGTTAGAGAACCCTTATTACTAATTACATGATAGTATTGCTTATGATCTCATGTGCGAAGGGACCTGCACACTCTTTCACGAATCATGACAATCTCCTGGGTGAAGATGGAATAATCTTGATTAAGTAACCAAATCGCATCCGCTGCGTTGCAAAGATGTAATATAGAAAAGAAGTCGAACGAGTTTTCACTTTTCTTCAATTTTAATAGAGTTCACTAAATACGACCTACTCATTATTACAGCTTAGTTTTTAACACAGCAGTGATGTGCTTTTCGCAGCCATCCTACAACTTTGTTCGCAGTGTATCCTTTTCCACTGCACTATACGAATAATTATTGTCTTATCCCCAACAACTTCGTTGACACAGCCCTGACTTTCATTTACAGGGTAGACATATTCAACCTGAACACTAGTAAGCTAGTAAACTATTTCCTCATTCATGAATACGAGACTGCACAGATTTTCCGCTTCTGTAACAGTGTAACCCTTCACATTCATCTGTAATTGGAAGTTGCACCTCAGGTTTCTACTTTCGACTCCGTCATTTTGAATTTTACGTTGAGTTCCAGAGAGTATGAAGCATTTAGTTGTGTGTTGAATAAAAATGTGGCACTGGTGACACTGTGCGACATGACACCGTGAAGTTTAGTAATTGTAGACACAACAATGAATGTCCTTTATTTCCATACTGATGGATAGTAGAAACTGTCGTCCCTTTATTGAAGGAACACTTCCATGCACCACTTCCATGAACCAGTAGGATGAGGAGTTTGCATCACTTCTTCTCCCTTGCAATTTGGTGCACTTGCTTTACCATCATCCAGAGTGAGATTTTGAAATACACAAGTTGTCAAGTTATGTTATCAAGAAATAAGTGACCCTTGTGATTTGTGTTTCAGGGACAGACACATTCTTATTCAGACAAAAAGTATTTAATCAACTTGTCAACGACCCGTACCAAGTGAAACCGGAGACTATTACGAAGGACAATCTCTTCAAGTGGATGAATTTAAAGCACCACATTCGGTTCAAGCTTTGGACCAGGTATAAATTAAATAGTTCGTAACTTGAACTTTGAAAATAGCGTTAGAACTTTAACTGAATTATTATTTTTAAAATCAGAGATAATCCTAAGTGGGCTCAGGAAATTAAAATTGGAGACGTGGAGTCTCTCCGCACAAGTAATTACGATTTCAGACGGCTAACCAAAGTACTTGTGCATGGTTGGGTAAGCTGATCTTTCCTAACATTATGTTGCTTTTGAATCTATTTTGTATGGACTGATTTATGACAGGCACATTCAGCGAACGAAATCTACACAGAAGACT
This sequence comes from Isotomurus graminis, assembly GCA_034696565.1. Taxonomy (NCBI): domain Eukaryota; kingdom Metazoa; phylum Arthropoda; class Collembola; order Entomobryomorpha; family Isotomidae; genus Isotomurus; species Isotomurus graminis. The sequence goes on from JAQGAB010001983.1 coordinate 8,854, forward strand.
GGATATTCTCGATGCGGGACTCGTTCCTGCGGTTAGCTGATCTCAACGTTTTAATTATAGATTACACTGTATTCGCACTTCCCCATATGTACTGGACCGCTGGACCAATTCTTGCTGGAAAACAGTTGTGTGAGATGATCAACTTCCTGGTTGAGAATGGAGCTGAAACAGAACACTTTCATATGCTGGGATACTCCTGGGGAGCTCACGGTTGAGTGCTTATCCTTTTATTTTCAATATACTTCGGAATGAATCGTACTGATTTATGAATGTATGTAGTTGCAGGAATTGCTGGTCATCGCCTGAATGGAAAACTCGGGAGAATCACAGGGCTTGACCCAGCAAACCCGACATTCCGGTTGGGAGACAACATTCATCGTTTGGATTCCAGCGATGCGAAATACGTAGATATTATTCACACTGGAGGTGGACCTTTCGTCACTGCTCATTTAGGACTTTTAGAACCTTTAGGCCACGCAGATTTCTAGTAAGCCATTCTTACCATTTTATTCTGCATAATGACTATTTGGAACCTAATTATGTCTTTTGTACCATTTTCTCTAGTCCGAATGGAGGAAAGTACGTTTCAATCATTAAATGGGTGAATTAGTTTGCATGAATAAGTTAATGATGTTAATTTAAATTTCCAGAGATCAGCCAGGTTGTGGGAGACATTGGCGAATGCTTGATGAAAGTAAGGCTTAAAGAACTTAAATTAATAATGATAACCGCGACGAGAAATTCTTATCTGTTTGCAGGTATCGAGTGCGACCACGGAAAGTCAGTGTGGTATTACGTGGAGAGTATCAACTCTCCGTATGCTTTCTTTTCCTGCCCTTGTGATTCCTGGGATAGTTACGTTAAAGGGAGATGCGAATGCTCCCAGCGGAACATGACGCTTATGGGGGAACACAGTTCCCATTCGTAAGAATCTCATGAATCTTAATCCTTTTACGTCAGAACCTGTAATGCATTAATGTGTTTTCATTAGTACAAGAGGAATTTACTACTTATTTACTCGGGCCGACCGTCCCTTCGGCTTAGGCCCCCAAATGAATATAAGTCTGCAGAGCATAGATGAATACGATCCCCAGTGGAACACCCTCACCGATGTGAATCACCAATTCACATCTACGTCTGCCCGTGAATATCTCTCGGGAATCGTACAAAAGAGTTTACGAAAGCTCCCAGCCGTGAGATCTTTGAGTATGAGGTCAGATAACGACCGAGTGATGACAAATTTCAAGTCAGAATTAGTCTCGACTGCCAAAGTGAATAGGAAATTCAAGGATACAGTAATACGTGAAATTCGGAACACGGAATTATTGACACAGCGGAGACGCTCTCCGTGAAGATTGCTTAAGAATAGGATTAATTAAACAGTGCAAATCATCAGGTTAATTTCCACTTAACTTATTACAGCTTTCCACTAGTGCGAGGTGCTCAGTGATTGTGATCACTTTGTAAGTTTTGTTAAACTGACTTATGCAAGTCAAACTAAAATAAATAAGATGACAGTAGAATAAAGAAGTTTGTGAAGTCAAATTTTATTCATTAAATCATTGCATGTGACTGTTTTAGTCTTTTATCAAAAGTAATATTTTACGTCAAGACATTAAAAAGGAACTTGTAAACCACAATCACTTTAACATGCAAGTACATATAGGGACGGAGCAAACATCTCATTCATGACCTGCCGTAATTTTTTCAATAATTATTTTCTTGCATACAACCCGCACTCACACATTCCGACACCAACTGTACAAATTCAAAGCTAAGTAAAGATGAGTGTTATTATTAAGTATAAGAATAGAGATTCAAATATTAAGACCATTAAATAGATAAAACTGCGTGGCCCCAGAGATCACTATTACAGTTAGCAGTCTATTTGAGTAGAAAATCTTTAATCTAGTGAGACATTTTAGGAGATTGAGTAAAGACAACAGACAAGAATTAAGAACAGTAGATTAGATTACTTCTTACAGAATCTCTTGAGGTTAAAAACCATTTCTTGGTGAACACAAATAAAACTGTAAAGTTGGAATGGAATAAAGTTTTGGCTACATTGGAATTTATTTTAGGGCGAAGGAGTCGCTGTTGAAGGAGTTTCTTGTAAGGGATGACCTTCCATCCGGCGTCTGTTCCGTTGTTGTCTGTCTTTCCACACAGGGACGCCAATCACGTAGCAGTACCATGCCAGAGTACCTGTTCAATCAGTGACCAATGAACTTTACTTCAATCTTTATAAATTAAGTGTTAAGTCACTTACATCCTGCTATTATTCCTAATATCAATGCCAAGATTCCAAATGCGCTCATTCCTATGCCTTCTTTTCCTAACCAAACATTATTCCCTTGTCAATAAAATTCCGCCCACAAATATGTTTATCTTGATTAAAATCCATGTAATCTTACTGCCGTAAAAAGTAGACTCTTGAAGTTTGTAGTCCACGTCGTCTCCTGCCCTTGCTCCACCTCCTGAAAGAAACGCTGGATTCTGGTTAGCTGTGAAAATAAAGAATTAATAAGCCTTAATTACAAAAGTATTCATCTTTTATTATCAGAAAACAATTATTGTAATTGACTTCTCACGGTTTGTGTGAAATCGATGTCCTCGTCCTACAGAAGAGCCATAAGCGTAGCCAGCCACACCAGCCGCTGCAGGAACCAGAAATTTACCTCGAAGGAGCGATTTACTTCCTCCCCCACTACGAAATCCTCCAACAGCTCCTCGTCCACCCAACCCACCACCACCCCCACGACCTCCCCCACCTCCTCCTCCCTTCCCGTCTCCAACGTCAGACAAGCACACCACCACTATAATCACAAAATACCGTTAATTAACTCATTTCGAACGGAAGACACTTTAAAAATTAATTAAAAACATGGACAATTCGGACTATTCTGGTCTTACAATGTTTCTCTCCTATTTAAAGTAGTACAGAATGTTCTTAACCTGCTGAGGACAATATGAGTCCTTGAAGTACGAAATCCACAATATTGCAAACACAAAGATTGAGAGGTAAAAAATGCCATAAATCTTCGGGCTATGAGCTTCTATTCCGTCTCACCGAACAAGTGTTTATGATACAATGAAGAATCATAACTTGGTGAATGGATGCATGGAATATGATGGTGGATGTGTTTCAACATCATCTGCCACTGCTGTTACGTGCTGAGCAAGCCCATGTAGAGTCTTTTTGCACGTTTATTATTAGGATGCTTTTGAATAATGCATGCATGTATTTAGAACAGGACAATTGAATGTACTTCTTATCTGTATTTTATCACTCGCATGAATTCATGTCTCAGCACTCTCAGCAGCGGATGAATTTACATGACACTTCACTTCTCAAGTTCTCTTAAGATTCTGTCTCACTGATTTCTTGGTATTGAAGTCTAATGTCTCAGCACAAGAACCTGTAGCGTCCCGAGCAATACGAAAGGAACTAATAATACATTATTGGTAAATTACCAGTGTAATGTGATAATGTGCTCAATCGGAAAACCATTTAGAGAACATAAAAAGTTTTAGTACTTTTGTATCTGCAATGCCTCTGCATCTTAAATGTGTATCTCAAATTACGAAAGAATTATAACAAGTTGAAGCTCTGAGGCATGGGAAGAATGCATGTGGTGCAATATGCACGTATATATCTAGTGAATCTAGTTTACAGATTCATACTAAAAGACGCTTTGTTTGTACTTGTGGAAGATATGCTCATTAAAATAACGGGACAAGTAATTATTAGAGTGCGTGAGATCCTTTCTTTTGTTCGCCAGCGTATTAGAGTGTGTGTTAATCATTCATTACACATGGATTTTATTTAATCGTAGTCCATAGTCCATAAGTAGCCGGAAGACCGGAACAAAAGTACAGTTTAAACTACAAAAAACATTCCCGAAACCCAAAGTCCAATAAGATACTCACCTGTCAAAATGACGCAGACGAGAGACTGAGTATTCCACCACTTCATATTGCTAATGCTAATAAGGTTGAGTAGAGAAGGTTCTTCAAAAATTTGTGATCTGTTTGCTTTAGCTAGAATTCTAAAACTGCCAAATAGTACTTAGGGACGTTAGGGAGTACTTATGACTAATCACTTAGTCCCATCAGAGTCACACTCAACTGTACACTTGAGTTTCCTCAGAATACCTTGTAGATCATTATACCACTCAAGGATAGTAACATTTTCAAATGGTAGGAGGTTTAAAATGCTAAAATTAAAACATGTAGGGCAGTTGTGGCGGTGCAAATGGTAACTGATGAACTTGCGTGGATTTAAAAGGATGTAATGCGTGGACACGCTTGAAGCATAAACTCACATGATAATGAGGGAATGTAGCCAATCTCAAAGAGATTATTTATTTATTTAAAGATTTTTTGATAAAGTGTTACTTGTTTCGTCCTTGGAATACTTTTCCAGTCAACATTCACACTGCTTGTATATGTGGTATTTTGACTTTTGTGCATCAAACATATCTCTGGTAAACATCCCTGATGTTCAACCCTCTAAGCTTGCATTATGTGCAGGATTTTCTTCTGGCTATGCCTACTTTAAGCCTCGTCACTCATACTCAGCCTATAACCAATAACCAAAGGTACAGAGACTCATAAGGAAGGGTAGTATTCCATAAAAAGCTCCCACGCTCATAAGTCGCTACACATATATGAGGTTACTTGGCTCAATAAAACTACCCTTTGTGCTTAAACTTAGCATCAGTTGAGAACAAACCAACCCCGTTTTCTATCCCTTCTTTCCCGTCTGGAG